>DF366431.1:4881-26126 GCA_000787875.1 Solanum virginianum
TTTTGAGAGAGGGTTCCCAGGAAATAATCTCTCTATTTCTATGAGATAGTGGTAAGGTCTGCGCACATTCTACCCTCCTCAGACCCCACTTATGGGATTTCACTGGGTATATTGTTGTTGTTGTTGTTTATATTATAGTGATGAAATAAATTATCTCATATATATGATGAAATAATTTATTCTAAAATAATAGCTATCCTAGAATAAGTTGTTCTCAATCAAACGACCCCTAAATGTTTAAGTGAGATCTGCGTTAAGTTATTATTAATAAATTTCAAAATCCATTTCCACCCTTAGTCATTATACTTGTACTCAGTTAAAAAGCAACTTTCCATTTACAAATGCTATTTACTTAAATGACCCTTAGATACATGTTACATGCACTTGCATCCCTAAGAGCCTTTTTGTAATTTCGTCTATCGTCATCTCTCCTCTGACTAACAATAGCTATTTTTGTATAGTTTCTGGACAAACCCTAGTCAAAATCGCAGAAGCAAAATCGGCAAAAATGGATTCCACCACCCAAACTCCTGCCAAGAAGAACCCTAAGAAGGCCAATCTTTTGGATCATCACTCCATCAAGACCCTTCTGGATGAGTCCGTCACTGAGGTAACTCAGTTTTTATTCTAGATTTGAATTGAATGCAACTTATTTTTGTGTGTTGATTTTTCTTTGTTTTGTTTGACTATATGGTTTATAGATTGTGACAAGCAAAGGATACCCAGAAGATGTGAGATTGAGTAACCTAAGGTTGTTGATGGGGTCAATTATCATCGCTATTGCTCTTGTTGCTCAGTTCTACAAGAAGGAGTTTCCTGCTAATCGCGATTTCCTCATTGGATGCATTGTGTTATATCCTTTTTTGAATTTTCATTTTGCTTTTTACTGACCTGTTAATTATGTGCTTTTGTTTGGATGATTACTGAGTATTAGAACGAAATGGATCCGGATGGAGGATATAGGGATTTATATGTCCTGCCATGTTTAATTTGGGATTGAGGCATTGTTGTGTTATTTTCTTTAATCAGTAAAGATTATCACTGAGGAAGAGTTGACAAATTGAAAAGAAAAAAACAATTTAATTATCTGGTTTAACAATTGTTTTGTTTTTCGGGGACTGATCATTTATTTTCTATTAACATTGTTTTATCACCTTTGCTGATGGCATCTGTTCTATTTTCATAGTAGATACTGTTTGGTGATATCATGAGAAAATTAATTTTCTTACTAATACTCACTTATTTATCCAATACAAATGACAATTGTAAATTGGTTATTCAGTAATTGCCTTTTTATCTATATAATTAGAACTCTTTTGTGGTATCACACCTAATATGTTGTTTTATTTATATAATTAAAACAAGTTTCAAATCTTGAAGAACGAGTGCTTTAGCGTTCTTATGAGTAGTCACAATTTAATAACCATGATTAGAGGGTTGAGTTTCGGATGTGAATACTCGTATTTGGTCCTGTATGAGTCTATAGTTGAGAAAAATTCGTGATAAATTTTGAAGGCCACAAGTTTATAGGTTTTGTAGTATTTGATGTATGATGGTTGAAAAGATATGCGCTTGCAATTTTTGTTCATATTGGGGGTTTGGTTGATGGATGTTTTATGGTGCTTGAGAGATTTAGTACTTTTAATATGTGAAACTTTTTCTCCAACTTTGTTGTATCCTTGACTATGGCACGTATATTTTGTTCAATGTGATATTGCAGTTTATTATCCACACAAAGGAAAAGAATGCGATTTTGTTCACCTATCCTCCAGAAGTAAGTTAAAAGTTATCCATCAACATGCCTTTTCTGCATCAATATGTTTGTGAAATTCAAACATGCTTGGTAATATTTTAATATTGTGGATTAGTTATTATCATGAAAATTGGTTGTCAACTTCATCAAGATATTGGATATGTATTTGCTAAAAGTGACATTTTGAACAATGATTTATCTACAAAGCAAATTTGATTTAAAAAAATCTGATCATATTCGGTTTCAAGATCCAAAACAAAGAGGCAAGGAATAAGCGAGAACTATCAACTCTCGACCCCTAGATTCCTAACTGTGCCTTATTTTGATGCATACTACAAAAATATTTCTATTTAGAGCTGTAGGAATTTTTCCATAAAATAAATACGAATGTAATGGATAATAAAGTTGTGGGAACATGTTTTAAATGGGTGGTTGATATGTACAAAAGGGCATTTATTTGTGGTGGAGCTTTGGACTTAACTACTAATCCAAAGTTTTTTCGAGTCCTATAATGTTGTGTTGTTGTATCTTGGAAGGGACAAGTTGAGGGTGTTACTTTTGAATTAGTTATGAATCTACTGTGGTGAGCTTGAATCTGCTCAATATTATTGTCGAAAATTGACTTAAGGTCTTAGCAAGAGAAAGAGTCTGAAGCACATCAAGCAGATGGGTTAAAGCCTATACATTCATGAGTCATATATGAGGAAACCCAATTTGAATTTATAACCAAACTCAATTGGAATGATGAATCCTATGGTGACTTGTTTTGAAGTATACTATTATACTTATTATTTTATCCCCCTTTATGGTGTAAGTGCAAGATTTGCGAGGTTGAGTTTATGAACTCTTGATGAAAAGTTGGACTAGTATGAGTAGGTGTTGGTTATAAAAAGAATGAGTAGGTTGTTGGAGTTAGGGAGCACCTGTGATATTTGTGCTAGCCAATAAAGTTCTTCTAAGAGTTAAGACTTATTAACACGAGGTTTATAATTTGCTAATTGATATTGCTTAGCGAACATGTTAGATTATTATTATGTGGAAGCAAAGTTATTTTATTTCCCATAAATAAGTAGTTCAAGTGTGAGACCACTATTGTCTCTGGAGTAAAGAATTTTGTTTTACTAAGTGGAGGTTGTATGTAACCCGCACCTTCATTATGCATAAAGTCTCTCTCAGTAGGTAAACTTATTTTTAATATTAAAATGAGCGAGTGTGGTGGAGAAAACAGATTTTAATATTAATTGCATAACTTTTCATCTTAATGTTTTTAAAGATGGGAATGTGACCACAACTTTTATAAAATTACTATTGCATGATCTACCCACCTATTACCCCACTAAAGAGCAAATAGTTATTTAACAACTCATGTTTCCATCTTCTCACAACCTTATACATCATGCATATTTGTTTATTTATTTATTTTTTCTGTGGAAGTATTCATGCACCTATTTATAGGAGTCCATTTGCCTTGTGATGGTGTATGAACAATTGTTATAAATAGGAGTCCGTCTACCTTGTGATGATGTATGAACAAGTCTCCAACATATTCACTATAAAATATGTTTTCTTGTAAGACTCTGGTTTTTTCTGGTGTTGTTTTAGATTCAACAACTATTGACGAAAGTGCCTAGTAGCACACGTGAAAATGGGTGACTCTAAACCCAATTTGACCCATCAAATACCCATTTTCAGCGTTTTTATGGACATTTCCAAATTTGACCTGTTTTAAATAAATCATTTATCCAACTCATTTTTACTTGGGCGGGTTGGATGGTACTTGATTATTTTATCCCTTTCTTCAAGCACTAACTAGAAGTCTGATGAAGGGATTACCATCTTATGGCTAGTGTAACTTACCGGAAGGAAAAAATGGAATAAAATGACTTAAAAGTAGTTACTTTAGAGGAAGGACTATATCATTAATGTTGTTAAGAGAGCTTTTCATTCTTATTCTTTTGGGTGAAATGATTGGTCATTACAGTTTCTTCTGAGGAGAAAAGGTTATGTGAAGGTTTTGTTAGGGTAAGCTTGCAATATTGTTTGTAAGAGTAGTAATCTTTACTCATACTCTGTCCTTCACAAGGTCCCGGAAATTCAAAAAGTTGGTGGAGATGATAACTTTGTAAAGTTTGTGAAGATCTCAGAATATAAAGCAGATTTATGATGTTTGAAGCAGTTGATAAAGTATTGACTCGGAAACCAACCAAGAAAGGATGGCCGAGCTGTTTTTGTTTATTTACCCTAGAAAATGACTGAATTATGGAGTCATTACACCTATCTTGTTTCACTGCTTACCGTTTACAGGTTAAAGTTAACCTACATAAAAAGTATTGTCGTTAGGCTTATATATTCACGCACTACCCGTTTGTCTTTACATCCACGCTTTGTGCATATAGATCGCCTTTTAAATATTAATCCTAGATTGAAGGATCTCCACATTAAGTTTTAAGAACTGATCCACAGTCCTTTTAGTCATATTTTATCCACTTTTATGGAGTAATAACAGTAAAATGGATTGATAAATTGGAGACAAATGATCATAAGGAATATACGTGACCATCGCATATGCAGTATCCTGATGAAGGTTGAAAGTAACAAAATCCCTCATCGAACATTCTGTATCTGTCAATTTGGGCACAAAGATGGAATAGCATTGATTTATAGCTGCTTTTAGAATCCGTCTTAATATCCCCATCAGAGTGGCTGGCCTGGTTAAACTGGGACCCACATTCTTTGGGTCTGTTTTAGATTGGTTAAAATTGAACACATTTACGCAAGAGGATTGCACAAGAGCCTGTTTGTGTACCAAAGTAGGAGTTCAATGTTGTTCATTCTATTTTGCCAGGTTGCTTCCTGGGGTTATCATGTCAAGCTCTCACAATTGCACCCTAAATCTTTTTGTATTTCTTTCCTAGTGTGAGTTTCAACATACCAACCCTTCTTAGAAAGTACTCGAGTATGAAATGTTGTATTTTCTTGGCATGAATCTTCATCTAGTAGCACATTGTGTGCAGACTTCATATTTGGTGTGCAACTTTTGTTTCTTTTCTTAGTCTTATCTCTATCTCTCATGTCCTGTAACTCTTGCATTTGGTGGCATACCGTGTTCAGACCTTAGATCTGGTGGATAGCCTTCCTTGTTTTTCTCTTTTACTTTTTTCCTTCCTGTTGTCAAGTCATCATTTTTGTTTCTATAACGAACTCTTCTTCTCCTCTAAGCTTTTCATAACATCTTTTATGGAACCATACAACCTTTCAAGTAAGTGGTAAATTCTAATGAGTTGTTAAGAGGCTTATATGCTGCTACGAAAGGAGCATGAACGACAGCTTGTGTATCATTTATCCTCTACTAGATTTTGTTATGTTGCTTTTTGTGGTGAATTTTGAGGTAACTGCTCTTGGAGTATGTTAATCGTGCAGCATTTTTTTCCAATATATTTACCTATCTTTTCACTTGCATGATACTTTTAGCTATAGTTGACTCATACCCCGCTGCAGTTTGTGGATTGCTGTACTCTATGATCATTGTTTTTACATCTTGCCACTGATGGTACTCTTACTCTAGCTGAATCTGGTGAAGTCTGAAGGCCAGAGGCTTCTTCACCTGGAGTCATCAGGAATATCACCTGCATAACTATTTGTTGAGTCTCGTCTTCCAGTGTCTGGAGGCTCTCAGTAGCTTAAGCTACAATTTATCTGGTGAACTCATCTATCCTATGAAGTGTCGTGAAATCTTCTGTTTATAGGAGATGCAGTAGCTGAATTAACAAACTATTACCTTGTTAATGTCGTACTTAATTTGTTGCGCACTAGTAATAAATTTCTTATGCCTGCTCATAGAGGAAATTCTGTTTGATGCAACTATTCATAGTTGGATGAGTTAGTTGCTCTAGATTCACAGAAGACTTAATGAGCTATGGATTGTTTGTGACAGGGATCTTTTAACAGCACTGGCTTAATCGTCTCATCAAAGCTGCCAAGATTCTCCGATATGTACACACTTACAGTGGAAAGCGCTGATCCCAAGTCCATTTCTGCGAGGCCAAAAGTTGAACTTACCAAGAGCGTCACAAAATGGTATCTTCCTCCCCCTCATCCTTTTGAAAGAGGAAAGATATATAGTACATGTGGGATTTCATAAACTGAATTAACGTATTCTGATGAGATAGATATGTTTTTGCAGGTTTACCAAAGATGGAGTTCTTGTGGAGGGACTATTCTGGAAAGACGTCGAAGCCTTAGTTAACGATTATGCTAAGGAACAGAAAAAGAGCAAATAGATGCAACTTTAAACATTTTGTTAGGAATGTTGGTGGCATGGATAGCCAATGAGATTGAAAACATCAGTTAACAACTTACTGGATTAATATCATCTATATCATTTTGGAAGCAAAATTGATCCAATTTTCATGGTTGATTTAAATTGCTCCAACTGCAACTGTTGATCATTGATAGGTTATTTTCTTGGCCTTCTTGTGAGAATAGGGCATCTGGGTTGTTGAATGATCTAAGTTTCACCCGGCTAGTAGAGGACATTTTTAAATGACAATTCGTTATGTATGTGCAATTAGTTAACAACACAAATTGAGATAAGCAAACAGTAAGATCGTTGATGGTAAATTGCTTGTTATAGGTAAACTAGTGAAAGCAGCGACCATAAATCGTGATGATTGACAACTTAAAAATGAACAAAAAATTTGATTGATTATTGAAATTAATTTATTGTCGTCACATAATGAAACAAAAGAAGTAACATCTGTTATTTAATTCAGCTACTCAAGCAGGCAACAAAAAATTGATTGCAATTAATTTATCGACGTCATGTAAACTGGAATGAAAAATGTAACAAGTATTAAATTTAGATATTTAACAATAGAAATATATCCATATAAAATTAAATAAAAAATACTATAAATTACAGAATTAACAACTTAAAATATTTTAAAACATAATATAAATTGCAGTAATTAATAAAGTAAAAATAGATACATAATTTTTTTTTTGATTTTCGAAATTTTAGCAATGACACACATATTAGGGTACGAGGAGTAATATATATTATTTAAAATTACATAAAATAGCAATTTAAAATTCATATTAAAATTTAATTAACTTCATAAATTTTATTTATATCACAAAAATTGATATAGAAAAATAATAGATATTGAATCTGTACTACAATATTTAATGTTGTTAATTAAAAGAAGATGACTGCAAGAGCATAAGCCCCGTTCAGTTAGCCCAGTTTAAACTGAGCCACGTGAATAACTGTTAAACTGGCCAATATCACTCCCGAGCAAGAGTCAATAGGCTCCACCTCGTCTTAGCCCAGACCATATAATTGGACTTAGACCCTTTTAACCCGTGAAGCTAATTCGTTACCGAACCTGCATCTCTGCAGACATGGCTCGGGGACTTTCCTGAGCCCTTGCCCACCAAACAAGTGGGCCTTGACCCATTCACATTGTCTTGCAGTCGAGATGCTATGTTCTGACAAACAACACTATAAAAACAAATACAAACCAAGGTCCATAGACGATGTGGTACTTTTGCCTATTCGGTTTTATTAGTACCAAACAGGACATGGACAAGAAGTCAAAATTTCAGTTTGCTGTAGCATGAAACTGAAAAACGCGGTGAGGGAGACAAACGACCATAGCTGTCAAAGATGAAAATACACATCTCTCACATGATCATAAAATCATGCTGCCCCACACACACATTCGGGAAGAGACTTGCTAATGCTAGAAAATTGGCTTGCATACATGAATCTGTTAAGTCATGATGTCCATCCAAAGAAAATCTTCACTCTAACATAACAACATTACAAGGGAGGTTTTTATAGGCGTCAACAGAGTCTTCTAGACTCACACTTATTACAATGCATTGACACAAACATTATGAACTTAGCCACAATGATAACTTAAAAGCATTCCCTTAGTAAACATAAAATCTATGCACCAATATAGCTACATTACGCTTGACTTGATCTTCTTTGTGTTTCAGAAACAACCAAAATCTCTGGAATTCTGGATTGTTTCTGTAATAATAACACTTGTCAGTAAGTTTAATTATTCTTACAACTTTTGGTTTATTGTCCTCGTTACAGAAAATATAGCTCAATTTTCTGTAGGAAAGGGTGAAAGAGGGTGGATATTAGTAAAAATATATGAAACTTACAACATCTATGAAAGTATTGCTTTGGCAAAATGTGATTATATGTTGTTTAACCAAGTCTCAGAAAACATGGAACATCATCCAGTTTCCAAATACGGCCCCTAATACCTATTCAGAAACAACCACATAACTAAGTTTGTTTGGCCTTTTTTCTCTAACAATTTATTGATTTACATGGCTGATCATTTTATCCATGTGCTGTCCATGATATTGGCCACAACCTCCTTGGACTCGTTGAGCAGCTTCACACTCTTTTTGAGCCTGTTGCGTTTCTCAGCAACCAAAGGCGACTCATCAAGCATTCTTTCAATACCACCTCCATGAGGTGCCATTAGATCCTGAATGATCTCGTCTTCCATCTCCTTGTTAATCATGTTTCGAATGCTGAACATTATGTGCAAGGCCATAGAATCCACCAGCCTCATTAGCACAATTTTCCAATAGGCCGTCATTCTCATCTTCAAATCGAAAGCCTGTTGCACCACATCAAGATGCTTCCTCAAATGGTCAACATCAATTTCTCCTATTCCTTCAAGGATTATCACAGAGGACTTCTTACGATCATTCATAACCTCCATGGACTTGTGTTGTTGAGCCATGAACTTACTGTAAGCCGCTAAATAGTCGGGATTACAAGTGTAATCAGTCAACTTTTCCATTCCGATGATTTCCCATACCCAATCAACCGATTCATTCTTCTTCTTGGCAATCAAATTTTGCACTGCTCTTCTAGTAGAAGACTGAAGCTGTGGATAGTTCTCACAATGACATATCAGAACTTTGATAACAACTCGTTCTAATTAATTCCAATGAACGCAGAATGTGCATAAATGCCGTCAGAGCTTCAGCCACAGAAGTTAGATGCTGAGGAAGCCTCATATCAGAACTTTGATAACAACTCGTTCTAATTAATTCCACAGTTTCCCCACAAAATCCTCTGGAGAGGAAGCAATTTCTTTCACTTTCCTCTGCAAAACATTCAGGAAAACTGCTTGAGGGAGAAAATTTGGCAATCCAATCCCTTTTGTTTCCTGCAAAACCATGATCTCTTCCATCAAGAATTCCTCCATTTTCTCAGAATTCTTGGAGTGTAGCTCATTAGAGTATTGATCAAGCATTTCAACCAGTCTAGCTGCAGAGTGCATTTCCTTTTCCTCAGGGTACTCATCAAACTCCCCACTCAGAAGAATTTTCTTTAGTGAATCCTTTGCTAAACTCAGAATCGTCCCAATTTTTGAAATTTTGGAATAAGGAGATAATATTGCAAATAAAATTAGGTGAATAAGCTTATATGTGAATTCATGTATTCATATTCAAAGTTTCAAGAAAATTGGGATTTGGACAAGTGTAGTATACCTTTACAAAAACTATACAATTATCTAGAAGAAGTGAGATTTGTTAAGTTATGGTTAGTCCAAGTTTCATTTTTGACTTATATTTACAAACTCATATGTGTACAAGAGGGATCAAGATTATTTTCCTCTTCTTCTACACTTAGCAAAAAGAGAAAATAGCATGAACAGTAGCAACCCTTCTCGGGTTGCTACAGGTGACAACAGCCAAAGTCCTTTCCCCTGTTTTGTCCACTTTTTGAGACATCCTAATGGACTCACAAGTAGGGAAATCAACAGTAGCTGATAAAACATTCAAGATTATGCTTTCTTCAGGAATTATATATTTCATAATAATATCATAAATTTTCTCATAAATGTCTTCAGGTTGTCCTTGTACAGCAACTCTAGTAATGCCAGGTAAATCGACTATAGTCAAGTCAGGGACACCATTTTTTTTAACTACTAGTGTCAAAGGGTTGTTAGAAATTCCCTTACCATGTCCAGCAATCTCATCAGTAGCAAGAATGAGCAAAAATCGAACCACTACTACGATGGTCGGAAGCTGGATGCCTTCTTGCATGATGTTGAGGTGTCGGAGCTTGTCTATACAATCAAGAAGTGGACGAATTCTATCATTGAAAGATGCAACAATAGGAGGATGAACAGCACAAGCTACTGCTGCAAGAGGTTTTGGATCAAGAACTTCAATTGAATCAGAAATGTAGACATCAGCAGTTTGGTAGGCCATATTTTCTTGATACTCTAAGTAAGAGGAAAAAATGGTTTTGAAGGTTTCTTAGAGAGGTGAAAATGGTTGCGGTGATGGTGAAGTTTATAAAGAACTTGAAAGGGGATGTTTGGGTTCTGATTTTTGACATGGATATCCTAAAAGTCATATGAATAACCTCAAAATGCATGCACTTGGTAAATCTAGAATATTCAAAATTACTTTCCAACAACATATCCAAGACCATTTT
Organism: Solanum virginianum; assembly: GCA_000787875.1. NCBI lineage: Eukaryota > Viridiplantae > Streptophyta > Magnoliopsida > Solanales > Solanaceae > Solanum > Solanum virginianum. The sequence continues at coordinate 15,123 of DF366431.1, forward strand.
AATTTACCTGAACTCTCTTGTTCCGAGCATACTGTACCACCCCATCAAACGTGTCACCACTAAACTGGAATATAATTTATCAGATGATACGTTTTCTAGCAAGATCAAGGTATTGAGAAATTGAGAATTACTTTTACCTGTAAATCAGTAGTCAATGGAGATGTGTACATTCCACCAGAGGAAACTGTGATAACACGAGCATCGGGTGCAGCCTTCTCGAGGAGTGGTACCATCAACTCAGTCAAGGTGTAAGTTCCAAGAACATTTGTAGCAAAATTCAGCTCATATCTGTTTTTTAGATTATAAGAGGATATCATTAACCTTTGAACAACTGTCCAATGAGAGTTTTTGTGAGTGAAAGCTTTCATAAGCATCAAACATAAGTCTGCCAGCATTAGCTTCAAGCAGGCCAGCATTATTAAATAAGATATTAAAGTATTTTACTGTTAAGGCTTTTGTAGTTGGTTTGGAGGTGAGTGAAATTAAAAAATTACTTTTGAGATAGATTATTACTGATCACATTCAAATATCCAAAAAATTAATAGACTTTGCATAAATTTTTGGGAAATATACATCGATATACTAAATTAAGAAAATATTTATCAATTATAGCAGCAATAATAATTTATTTTCGTCGAACACTTATAATACAACTTTAATTCATACTAAAGAGAATTATTTATAAAACATATATAAAATAAATTTCAGGATAATATATTTATCATATACTTTAATACGTTTATAATACACTATGTCAATTTCTTACCAAATAAACACAATATATTTTAAATCACCTACAATACATTTATATTATATGAATAATTTACGTTTAATACAATTATAAATTTATCATTGTATTATTATATATTGTTATATATGACAATAAATAAAAAAATATCGTTAAAATCAATAATTATTCATTAAAACATGTTGCATAAGTAATTTTGTCTAATATTACTAACATTAGCTAAATAAAAACTGCACCAATGGTCTAATGGTAGAATCGTATACGGTATAGACCCGAGTTTGATTTCCGACTGGTGTAATTTTTTGTCACGTATTCATTCTTTACCAGCAGGCGTAATAGATCGTTTTAATAGTTTAAATGGTGTAATCTTTTTTTTGGTCATATATTTATTCTTTACCAATAGATGTAATAAATCGTTCTAATAGTTTAAGTGTGTCACTGATTTTTCTAAATAAGTTTTAAAGTGAATTTATGTTTTTTTCCAAAATTAAATTTATACTCCCTCAAAGGAAGTGTGCATATATACATAAAATTAATTCACAAATATCTTTTTTATTTTTTTTCTTACCATCGCAACTTAATTAAGGTAGTTCTTTAATAGGCTTTATTGTTTCATTGATTTTTACTATTGAGTAAACTGATAACCCAATAAGATTATAATAATTTACTATTTTACTCCTTTGTAAATATTAAATATTACGTAATTTAATAGTAATAGGACACTAGCAATACTTTATATATTTTAATCTCTATAGTGCTCAAGTGATTATTTATTCACTTTAGTATTTTAGTTTGTAATTAACAAATTGTAGTTTTTGCAAGTTTGTAAATATAGTTTTTGTACTCTATCTACTTTTTATTAATGCAAATTCTCATTATCATTCTTATCAGGTAAATCGAAAATCGAACAGTCAAGGATTTAAAATCGATAAATCGAAAACTGATAAAAATTATTTTATTGGTTTTTTGTTGGTTTAGCATATTTAAAAATCAAAAATCGATAAATCGAACAGATGACATACAAAATCGAACCGAACCGATCGATGCACACCCTTAGTCAAACCTTCACCAATAAGGTTAAAATTTAAGCAATCAATCAAATGAACTACTAATATTTCAATAAGATCCACGGATAATACATCAAGATCCACAATATTCATGACTATAGAACCAAAAAAAAGTGCAAATACATAAATAAATAAAACAACTGTCATAGGAAAATATTACTTTTTCATTAATAACGATATGGGTGACATTAGAATGTCAATAAGAAGATGATTTTTCTGTGTATTAAAATCAAGTCTGGCAACAAGAAGTGAATAATTTAGAGTTGGGATCTACAACGAAATTGCCATTATTATAGGATCTCGCTATGCAAAACGCCTAGCAGTCGATGTTCAAGAATTTCTTTGTGTATGTATTTAATACGATTTTCTAAATACAAGAGATCTTTTTGTATTTGTGTTTTTATGTTTTATGGTGGGTAGCTAATAACTCAGCTTTGACTCCCATCTGCTTGAATTTGTATAAAAAAAATTATTTGAAAATAAAATTGCATATATTTTCTGTCCAAAAATAAAATAGAAAATTCTCATAAATATCCTAGGTTTAAAATTTAATATGATCAAATAACTATATTTTACATAATTACACAATATAACCTCGGCTATATGACCTGAAGGGAAGAAGAGAGGCAAACGAGATCGAGAGAGACAAATTGTATATGTATATCTATCAAATAATTATTTATATATAATTAATATACATATATATTTGCATATTTGGCAAGCGAAATTAGGAGAGGAAAGAGAGAGGCGAGCGAAACTGAAAGAGGAAGGAGAGAGATGAGCAAGATTGAAGGAGGGAGGAGAGAGACAAATTGTGTGTGTATATGTGTATATATATATATATATATCGAATTGTTTATGTACATCTGTCAAAATAATTGTATATATGCAAGTGATTTTTTCTAAATATTATAAATTATAATTTTCAAACTATAATTATATAATGTAAACACGTATCATATATTTGTCTAATTATATTATATTTCCTAAATAAAAAGAAGATGATTGCAAGAGCATAAGCCCCATTCAAATTCTGCCCAAAGATACCTTAAAAACGTCCATGGCAAGCTTGAAGCACTCTGGAATTCTCTAGAGATGTGTAGATCTTCATAGGAAAGTCCGGAAGGTCCTAGAACCGTTTAGGACATTATAGATGTGTCTTGGGTCATTCCCATAAAAAGAAAAATAAGAGAGCATAAACCCCGTTTAAATTGAGTCACGTGAATTACTATTAAACTAGCCAATACCACTCCCGAGCAGGAGTCTATAGGCTCCACCTCGTCTCAGCCCAGCCCATTTAAATGGGCTTAAGACTCATTTAGCCGTGAAGCTAATTCGTTACCAAACCTGTCTCCGCAAAAATAGCCCGGGGACTTCCCTAGGCCCTGGCCCACCCATAGAGCGAACCTTGACCATTCGTAACAGACAACACCATAAAAACAAATACAGAACAAGGTATTTGGTTTTATTAGTTGTTCACTCATAAAGGAGTCTTTTCACTTCTTTTCTTTATTATGTAGAATAGTTTCATTGTGAAGGTGACGTTAATTGGATTTTGTGTGTTCAACTCTCTCTGCCTCTAGTTTTTGTGTAGTTTTAATCTTTGCCATCAACTTTGATGTTCAAAGCATTTTTTTTTTAGAATACTATGTGAAATGCCATAAAGCATTCTTTACAAATGTCTCATAGGTTTTTTGAAGACACCCCAAAAAATATACGAACATATGTCAATGACTTACACAGGCAGATTTCATTGAGTAATGTTATTTTTATTGCAGACATTTATTGATTTGGAAGATCAATACATACAAGTTCATATCCTGTTTATTCTATGCTACAACTAGATACTGGTACCAAGATAAAACATACAAAATGTGAAGGAGACATGTTTTGGCAGGATTAAATAGTGAAACTTTTACTGGGTTCTAAAACATAATGAAATGATAAACTCTGAATTTTTTTAGCACCCGAGTGTAATTTAGTAATCAATGAAATGAGTTAGAAAAATACAAGGCCTCAGGTTCAAACTTAAACTAAGGAGAAATAGTGAGTTGTACCTGTGTAGATAAAAGGTGATATGTACCTATATAATTAGTCAAGATACCCACAAACTGATCTGAACATCACGATTATAGAAAAAATAAAAAAAAGTAAATATCACCATATATTTGTTTCCAACAAACAATAGTATTCAAGCGTTCTGTTTTGATTTTAAGCTTAATCATAAGATATTCACTTTATTATATCCAACTTAAGATAAGTTAATTTGTGGAAAAAAGTCTAATATACCTTTGTATTATTATAAATATTTTAAATATATCATCCGTTAAACTTTAAATTTAAATATATCTCTCATTATAATTTCGATTCAAATATACCTTTACCATTATAATTTGGCATAACTTTTTCCTTAATTTTGACGGAAGGACACATGTCAAGCTCAGAATCAAATGAGTCAACAAATGACGGAAGTACAGACCTGGGTTCGATTCCCGGTTGGTGCAATCTATTTTAAGAGATCATAATACAAACTTGCGCATTAAGGATTCTTTTAGGGGAAGTAGGTTTACTGTTCATAAGCCAGCAAAAGACCTAAGTTTCTCAATTATGGAGTCTATAGCAGAATGAGAGTTCTTAGTGCCCGTCAATGGCAGATGTTTCGGTGCTTCACCTCTGTCAAAATAAAATGCTCCACCAACTAACTTCTCTTTCGGTTGTAATGCCAACCAGATAATTGTATCTGCACCTTCCTCGCTACTTCTAAGCTTTCCTTCAAACCTACAAAACATCATTTTATAATACCATCAGGACTGATCAAGAGTCGCATTGTTGTGACTGAACTCAATAGGGAAGGTGCTCCATTCACTTACTTTTTAGAAAAATTTGGCAAACTCTTGGCTACTCCAGGCGTCTCGGCCCACCCTGGATGCATGGCGTAGAAACCAATACCTTTATCCTTGTACTTTTCAGCCCATTTTTCTGTCAGTGCAACCTGGAATGAAAGACACAGTCCATTGAATTGATGGCAACTTTGATGAATGTGGTATAGTTCCATTCTAGAAAGTAGATAGAGCTTGTAATTTAGATGGGGAGCAAATAAGCGCGATACATGTACAAATTTGCCTAATATACATTTGTCGATTTGGAGGATCATAATGAAGCATGAATGCCTTTACATCCTGTTTATCTATGCTACACTAGATTTGGAGAAAACCACATAGCAGAATGTAAAGGAAGGACCAATGTTTTGTCATGACCAAGTAGCAAACTTTTGAGTTCTAAAACATAATGAAAGGGGGAACTCTAAAGCTGTTCCACTGTGAAAAGTTGAAAAGGATTACTCCTTATCTTATCAATGGTTCTCTTTAAAATGTTAACTCCCGGTGAAGGATTTGATGTCCTAGCAATGGATAAAAATGCACTATATTTGTCCATGTGGCTTAAGGAGATCACATCATCAACTAATTTCTCGGGATAAACCATGAGTGGCATTGCAGAATTCAGTTGTGACAAGGCAAAACCTTTAATTGGGATCAACAAGTCAAAATTTCAATTTGCTGTACGATGAAACTGAAAAACGCGGTGAGGGAGACAAGCGACCATAGCTATCAAAGATGAAAATACACATCTCTCACATGATCATAAAATCATGCTGCCCCACACACACATTCGGGAAGAGACTTGCTAATGCTAGAAAATTGGCTTGCATACATGAATCTGTTAAGACATGATGTCCATCCAAAGAAAGTTTGCATGGAATGCAGAGAGATTCATAACTTCAGTATCGAAGGCCAAGAAAACACCGGATTGTGCGAAGAGAGGTGCATCAGTCAGAAAAGAAAAACTACCGAGACCACAGCTCAAGCATAGAGTTTAGACATGAAAAGATACTGAAATCACATAGAAGTAGACATAATGTATCCGGAGAAAGAATGAAGAAAACCTTCCAACCTTTGACTCAGAAATTCTAGAAAAAGTTCTTCCTTTTTTTAAAAAAATAAAATAAAAGAAGGGACAGAATAACAACACATTTCTTCATAATAAATAACAAAGAGGAGATTCTGGATGGAGATTGTTCATGGAACTTCAATAAACTTCTTAGATCAAACTTCAAATATTTTGAAGTAAAATATTCTCTTAAGAGATGCAATAACGTTATATTTTGAAGTAAAATATTCTCTTACGAGATGCAATAACGTTATGCCAATTGTGATGAACCAGTTCTTCTAGGTTTTTTATATTTATCATAAAGGAGCAAACTTTTATGTTAGAAATAGGGGAGTAAAATCACTTGTTTCTCTTGGATCATAACTCATTAGAAACTGAAAACGATAATTAGCATTTGAGAACAACTTTTACACAAACCTTGCTTAATGGAGGAAATATTCGAATATAAGGCGGGTTCTTCATAATATCATTAGGCGGACAAAGAGTATGGAAGAGAGAGATAGACATTAAGCTCACGTCTATCATTAGAAAATCTTCACTCTAACATAACAACATTACAACAGAGGTTTTTATAGGCGTCAACAGAGTCTTCTAGACTCACACTTACTAAAATGCATTGACACAAACATTATGAACTTAGCCACAATGATAACTTAAAAGCATTCCCTTAGTAAACATAAAATCTATGCACCAATCACATGGATATCCTAAAAGTCACATGAAAAACCTCAAAATGCATGCACTTGGTAAATCTAGAATATTCAAAATTACCTTCCAACAACATATCCAAGACCATTTTAATTTACCTGAACTCTCTTGTTCCGAGCATACTGTACCACCCCATCAAACGTGTCACCACTAAACTGCAATATAATTTATCATGCAGCCTTCTCGAGGAGTGGTACCATCAACTCAGTCAAGGTGTAAGTTCCAAGAACATTTGTAGCAAAATTCAGCTCATATCTGTTTTTTAGATTATAAGAGGATATCATTAACCTTTGAACAACTGTCCAATGAGAGTTTTTGTGAAAGCTTTCATAAGCATCAAACGTAAGTCTGCCTACCCTTCTGGTGTGATGACACGATTAGCTTCAAGCAGGCCAGCATTATTAACCTTTCAAATATATAAAAAAAATAAACTGGTCAAGAGGTATCAAAATTAAACATCTTAGAAGACCACTAGAAGATGTCTAATGTAAAAATTCACAAATGAGAAAAGGTATACTACCAGGACATGGACAGGCACATCTTTTGAACAAAACCTGGAAGTAAAGGATTTGACATCATTGACTGATGAAATATCACAAACCTATAAAGTTTGAAGCATAAGTATCCAATAAACGAACTTTAAAGCATCCTCTCGCACTAATTCAGATAATAGAAGTAAAAACTACCTCCAAGTGGACATTTTTATTTCCCGTGATTGAGTGAATTTTGGTAAGAGCAGCCTCTCCCCTCTCTTCATTACGGCATACCATGTAGACAGTTGCCCCACTTAAAACATTCAGAAAACATAGCTGTTAGTAATTGATCTCTCAATGCAAGAACAAAAGGCAAGATAAGCACCGTGCAGCGAGACCCTCAGCAGTTGCGTAACCTATGCCGGAATTTGCACCTGTGACTATGCAGTTCTTTCCTTCCATTTGAACTTGCATATCTTCTGGCTTGAAATTCTTTGCATGCTCCCTAAATTCAATTATTGCCAAAGATTAACTTATCTTATCCTTGAAATTAAAGGGTATAATTGGATAAGTTGTCTCTGTGTGACATATATGTCATGGTTTTGAGGCATGGAATCAGCCATTAACCTTTTGTGACAAGGTAGGCACACCCCCTCGACACGGCCCTTCCCCCTATCCTGAGTGAATGTGTGATGCTTCATGCACAGAGCTACCCAATTTTTTTGTACTATCCTTACGATACAAATAAATTCCTATCTCGCTTTTCATGTACGGAAACAACAGAGTTACAAATGCCGTACTATCCTTACGATACAAATAAATTCCTATATCGCTTTTCATGTACGGAAACAAATGTAACTTGATCACAAAATCAAATCAAGATTATTGTCCAATCTGAGATCCACCCATCCATTTCATAAACTTGACTCAACCCTCAAATAAAACAGCAAATTCCAAGCCTCAAAAGACAAAAAGCCTTTTGCATACTTCCTTTTAAACAAGCTGCTCAAGCAAAACCATATGTGATATTTTAATCTACAGGAAACTATTCCTATATACAGATAGTTAAATCTGCTCTTTCTAGTACTACTGTTATAAACTGCACCAAATTGTTAGAACCCATAAAATTAAAATTGGGAAGTATACTAGGTTGCAGAGATTAGGAGAAAACCCCACTTACTGAAAAGCAGACTTAGTGAAATTCATATATCCATAAAGCCCAAATGCCGTAGCTCTCAACGACTGCATTTTGGAACAACAACAATCAGAATCAAATCAAAGATAAGTGAAATGAAAAGGGTATCTATTTACCTTGACAATAAACATGATGACAAATTTGAATTTTCAAGAAATGGGTTTCTATGTTTATAGGACTTATTTACTTTTCTCCATGTCACTATTTTGCTAGTTGGCTCATCTTCTTCCACGTATGGGTTTGTTCAAATATATTGTATAATAATATATTGAGATATAAGATCTGTATACGTTCTATCCTTTTCAAACCCCATTTAAATTCCACCACTTGTGAGATTTTATTAATATATTATTATTATTATTATTATTATTATTATTATATAATTTTATGTCATACTATATATTATGAAACTATGACAAAGCGCTATCCAAACAGAGAGTAAGTTAGGCGGACGCATAAAGGATATCGACAAACTACATGAAATTAGTAATTTAATTTATCGAGAAAAACAATGTCATTGCTTTTAATTCTTTTTTTAAATCTTCTTCGAAAAGAATAATTATTTTTATAATATTTTAATTTTTTTTACAAGATATGTTTAAGATCGTAAAATTAAAAAAATATTTTAATACATTTGATATAATTCTAATTTAGCACTAGAAAATTTAAAAGATTTTTTTATTTTTAACAATTTTATGTCGCGTCAAATTAAATCATATCATTCTTTTTAAAATGAATAAATATACCAAAAATAACTTACCTAGATAGTATTTATAGCTAAGTTTTACGGGGAAACACCACTTCTCAATTTTTTCAAATTTATTTCAAGTTTTACACACACACACACACACACACATATATATACACCAATATTACAGGTTATTTCGATAATTATTAGATTCTAATAATAACTAGTCTTTATAAAGTCTCTAGCTTCAAATTCGTAAAAGTCTCTGTCTATTGTTATAGAAATTCTAATAATGTCTATTATTTCTTCTTGCAGGTCTCTACACAGTGGCTGCAAGGCTATTAGAATAGTACACAGTGTTTCGTCTCTTTGAAAGTAATTTGTAACAGTCCTACTCAGTACTCCCTCTCTAGTGATAAGCATATATAAGTCTTAGTGAATTTTCCTAGATTTTATACCTTTTTTTTTTAATTTTATTTTATTTTACCCTTTTCAATCTCTTACTCTTTAGCCTTAAATTTTAAGCAGCAAGTTCTTCAACCCCACCCCGGATATGGCGATCATGACTGTCCATTCATCGGACTAAGAAACGCCTTTTCAGTTCCTAGGAATTTATAGGTTAATCCATCGTTGCTGTTTAGAAGCTAAAAGTCTAACCATTTACTAAGAGTATGTATTAATAATGCATGATTTAAACACAATATCATAACATATTCACAAAACATGATTTAAAACGAACATGAAAAATAAAAACACTCATAATTTACATATGGGGATAAACACGAAAGACTTACATAGCTTATGACTACTGAGAGGTTTCCCTTTCGGGAACCCCTAAAGGTCTTAAAAATAAAAACTTAGAACTTAGACTGAACCGAGGAAAATTATTGGTCTTGGATATGTTTTAAGAAGGGATGGTGTTTTGGAATGGAGAGATGGACATAGAGGATTTTTGAGTTTTTTTTTTTGGATTTTTATTCTTCTTGATTCTCTCTGGTTGAAGAAATAGGAGGGGTATTTATAGGTGGAAAGGGATAAGGATGAGAGGAAAGAATGGCTAAGATCATTCCAAGTGAATGGTCTAGATCTTGCCGATAGTTTTCAATCTACTTTAATAATGCATACCGGGTGCTCTTTGGGCCCCATCGTCACATGCATTATTTTAGTGGATGTTTGAATTTGACACGAACTTAAAGAAAAAGACGCATGCTTGTCAGTTTTTGGGAAACGACAAGTATTCACATGACATTTTGTGGGCATACCCACATGGCACACTTATTTATTACTTTACAGCTATAATCATTCTAATTTTTATGCTATAGTGTCTAAATTGTGGAGGGTAATTGAGTTAAAACTCATTTCTGAATCATAGCCTTCGTTTGGGTCTTGAGCATCTTGAAAATGGTCTTCTAGAAGGTCTGAGTCTGTTCCTTGATGACTTGGAGTTGGAGTTAGTTCCCGTTCTGGTTCTGGATTTTCTGTTCTTCTTTGGGACTGTTCATCCAACCTTTTTTCTTGTTCTGCCTCTTTGGCTAAGTCTCTAAGTGCTTTCCTAATCATGTCTTCAATAGTTTTTTTTTATTCCTTTTTATTGTTGATTTTTGTCTTTCTCCTATATTGAAAGTCTTGGGTAGTCTTCGTCTTGGTGGAGTAGCTGGTTCTCCTTCACTTTTTGGCAAAGTAACAGCCATTAACGGATTTGATATATCTTTACCAGTTACCGTTTGAACTAGACTAGCTGTATCTATACCTGATACAGTAGGTCTATTTACATTCAGAGGGGAATGCACACTCGTCTCATCCATTTTTGCTAGAGATGGTGAACTCGTTTCTGTGTTGTCTGTCTGGACTCCTTTATTCATTGTCTCCTTCTTCAGTAAAGCCAATAATTGGTCTTTTTCTTTAATTAGAGCTTCATATCTGGTATTAAGTCTCTTAAATTCCTCAACCATAGATTCGTAATGGTCACAGAAGATTATTTTATCTGAGTCTTTCTGAATGTTGTATTGTATAGTGGTTCTTGGATTTTGGCTTTAATTTAAGGCTGGAGATATGTAGTAGTTGGGACCAAGTATTCCTCTTGCATAATTGTCACGACCCAACCAATGGGCCGTGACTGGTACCCGTTTAGGGCACTCGGACACACTATTAAGCCAAACTCAGATTAGAATTACTTT
>DF366430.1:0-20310 GCA_000787875.1 Solanum virginianum
AACTACATACATGGACTCCAATTCGACCAACTCCTCAAATATACATACAAAAAATTTCCAATACTTCTTTCACCCCACAAGGACCATTTTTGCACTATCTAAACACTAGCACATGATTTAAGACAAAAATAGCTTCATAGCAAATAAGCCCAATTTCGAACCCCCTTCGAAAACCTCACAATTAACTTAAATAAGCAATCCCTCATGGTTTTCTTGCAAATTAACATACACCAATTCCCATATAAGCTTTAAATTTAACTCAAACAAGATAAAAATCACGTACCTTAAAAACCCCTTTAAGAACTTCAAATCGCCAAATCCAAATTACAAAGTGTTTTCTTGACAAACCAACGCTTCCACGCTACTAGGGGGACCCAATACACTAGGCTTGTAATTCAAAATAATTGAAAGATTGAAAAACATAAATTTTTGGTACTCACCATGGCCAAACTCGAGGGTTCATTTACTGGGAGGTTATATTTGTTCTTGTGAAATTTCTCTAAGTGTAAGAAATGAAAGAGATAAGAGAGGTTACATCCCTATATAAAATCCAATCTTGGCCCTACCCTAACACTTGCTCCAATTGGGGTTAGACACAAACTAAGTGGGGCAACCTTGACCATCCCTATATAAAATCCAATCTTGGCCCTATCCTAATACTTGTTCCAATTGGGGTTAGACACAAACTAGGTGGAGCAACCTTGAATTTTCTTCAAGACTCCAAGTTACAGAAATTATACTTTGGTCTCCAAAGTTTTTCTAATTGAGCCAATTAAGGACATACGAATATTCAATTAAGAACATAAGGATCCCAACTCCCCAAGTTTTAAAAATTCTACTAGAGTTTCCCAAACTTCCCTATAATGTCACTTTAGTCCCGAATTTCATAATGGTTCCAATGCAGCAAAAATATGGGTTCTAACAAGCCAAGGTATCAACCCTTCAATAATGGTTAATGGACATCCCACCCTCCATATAGGTGGCCAAGGCATCAACCCCTTGCCAGTTAATGGACATCCCACCCTCCATTTAGGTGGGCAAGGCATCAACCCCTTGCCAGTTAATGGATATCCCACCCTCCATTTAGGTAGCCAAGGCATAAACCCCTTGCTAATTAATGGACATAACACCTTTAAATTAGGTGGTCAAGGTATCAACCCCTTACCGATTAATGGACATCATACCCTCCAATTAGGTGGTCAAGGTTTTAACCCCTCAAAAATGGTTGATGGATATCACACCCTCCACCAAGGTAGTCAAGGTGTAGTATCCCCTCAATAAGGCATGGTCATTGTATAATAACATAGATACTTCTCATAAACATAACTGTTATAAACATTAATTTCATCATCATAAAGTCATTCAACTCATAAGAAATGCTTTGGACATTCAATTCCTCAAGAAATCATATCCGGATATTTTATCAAACACTTAGAGGGTGTGTAATGCTAGTATAAAACCATGAATTATAGAGATAAAATCATGCAAGAAAATCCATTGTAAAATCATCAATCAACACCTTGCAACACCCTCTAGCAATGTACATCAAAACCCCTCACCAAATTTTACAATAGATCTAAGATTTATAGCTCAAAACATAATAAAACAGTCACAACTTTACATAGCATTAACATAGAGTGCAGTGAATTTTCATAGTATGCAAGACTCATTTATAAATCAACTTTAAATCATGCAATATGAGTAAAAGAAGGCTTGGGTATCATGGGTGAAAGGAACCCATGAAAGAAATCCACATACCTTAGCTTGGAGATGAACTTAGTGAAGATTGGAGATGGAGAATTGAAGCTTGAAGAAGAACCTTGAAGGAAAACCCTAGCTTAGGATGAGCGTTTGAGACTTGAATTTGAGAGTGAAAATATGGCTAAGTGTTTGAGTGAGTACTGGGGAATGTTTAGGATGATATGAGGATAAAATAAGGCTAAGTATAGGTAAAAAAATGTTTGGGAACACTTAGGTCCAAGACCCAAAAGTCTTGGACCACACAGAAAAATAACTAGACAGAAACTACAATTGCAGACCTATCATGGAGACTGAATCAACACATGTCCACGATGGAGGCACATCGCAGTACCATTGTGGACAAACACTAGATAAGCGATTTTTAGAAAATTGAAATTGCTATTCGCTTGCTCTTAAATTGGGGTTAGACCTTTTTCAAAGCAGCCCGTTAAATTGCTTTTAATCTAATATATCTTTTCTCCTAAATTAAGTTGGTTTAAAGAGTTAGAGAAACCTTCTAAACTCTCTCATAATCTTATATTTGACAAAAATCACTAAAGAAATTAGTTTGTTTGAGCAAAAATCAAGAAATCCCCTACCCTTTGGTAAGTGGCTAATTCTATCTTTAAATTATGTAATGATTAGTAATTGTTGAATATCTCATTGTATATAGCTCCATTTTTAGTGTGTAAATTTATTTTAGAACGCTAATTTACATACCTACAACGTTTATGTTTATGTGAAATTTTGGATCTGCTTGTATGGTACTAAAAAAAGGGACGAGACATAGTAAATATTTTGGCCAATTTTTCTATCTGAGATGCCTTCTATGTACTACTGTTAGTATGCTAACCATATCTTGATGTGTGAATTGTATGTTTTTATGGTTATTATTTCTTTGAAAACCTAAGACATGTCTCTACAACTCTTATGTTGATGTTATGGATTTGAAACAGTGAACGCAATTTAGGACATGTTCTGTTTAGATTTTGGACAGAGGAATCTCTGGGTGTGTGCTGTTAGTGTTTCGATTATAGATTCTTGTATGAAAGGATTTTATAGTTATTCATTCATATACCCACAGTTTTTATTTAGATTGAAAAGTCTATTTTTTCTATTTACCAATTCAAAATCTAGTTATAATGCAAGGCAGTAAGGTTGCAGAGAAGAGTGTGATTTGCAGAAATGGGACTCAGTTTTGGTATCTATCTTGTTAGTTTTTACCTATTGAAAGTGCTGAATATTAAATGAACATTTGAATTGGGTATTAAGATGATCATACTTGTACAATATTAAGAAAATTAATTAAAGAAACTGATGTCGTACTGATCCACGATATGAACTCAGTAGGGTCAGTTGCGTGCTAAAAGGTTCAGGATTGTGTAAAAACTTGTCTTGTTATTTTGCTACCTGCTAGTATATTTGAATGTTATCTTGGTATCTCAGCTATGTTCTTCTCATTTTGTCTAGTTGTGTTGATATATTTTGAGACTTGCAAGTAACTCGCTTAATTTGCCCATTTGTACGAATTGCCTGATCACTTGTGTCATGACCCAAGCTTAGGGCCTAGACGTGACCGGCGAATGAGGAACCCAAAACAAGCCTCATAACATATCATTACACATCCTTGGTTACTGAATTAATTAGATTGACAATAAGAGATAAACATAAGCAAGAGAAATTGGGACTAAAGGGAACATCTTTCCTATCATAAGCAACAAGAGTCAAGAGAGTCAAAGCTCATAGCATAGATACATATCTTGTCCAACAACACCTTTACAACATAAGATAAGAACGGGGGCCAAGATAAAGCAACCGGGATCACCCTCATAGTCAATACATAAGTTAAAGAGAGAAAGTCTTAATACATAGTAAGAGATCATAAGTAATTTCCCCGGAATGAAGGACTCACCAAGAAGCTTGAGCGAAGTCGTACTAGCCATGTAGAGGAGAATGCTCAAGTGGGGCTCCGGTTCCTATATAGTAACATCATGTAGGCATAGAGTATATGTTAGTACATTTGAATGTACTAAGCATGTAGGATGTAATGCAATAAGAGATAAGTGACATATTCAAAATGCATAAGCATAGGTGATGAGTAACATATAATAATATGGCATGCATGGGATATGCTTGTAGTAAATCATGCTTATGTGGAACATAATATAAGTGTAGAAAGTGACCATTGTTAGTGCAATCCAAGGCCTATCACCCGCTTGGGGAGGTGCATGAGATACAAATTCCTTTATGAGGTTGTTGAGGTACAAACCCCTCAACGGGTTAATGGGTACAAACCCCCAACATGGTTAATGAAGTACAAACCCCCCAACAAGGTTGATGGGCACAAACTCCCAATGAAAGGACCCACACTTGCCTACAAATTCCTCCATAATCATAATTCCTGTATATCTCAAATCAGGGATATTTAAATTCCCCTCCACATAGCTCGAAAAGACACTATGATGCATTTTTTTCAATATCTCAAAATTCGTGCAGAATTTTGCAAATCCAACTTCATATTCATGTTTAAGGGAAAAGTTGAGTTGAAAAATGAGTACCTAAAAGGTATACTTTGTCTGTGCCAAGAACAATAAATTTTGGTGAAACTTTGCAAAAACAGTAGTTGTCCGCGATGCGAACTAGTTAAAAAATTTTCAAAAATTGTTCTTTTTACTCCATGGCAATTGTGTAATAACCCTATACCAATATACATGAAAATTACTCATTCTCAAGCCATTTTGATCCCTAAAATCCAACAAAATACCTCTTAATTCCTCTCTAATCTTCGTCAAATTCTCCATCTATTCTCAAGGTTTTCAAGAAGTCTTGCTGGAATTCAAGGAAACCAAGTCAAGCCCCATGTCCTCAAGATTCAAGAATCCCAAAACTCATTGGGACCTAAAGGTTTCATTCAAGCTTCCATTTCAAATCTTCTTCAAGAAACTCTCCAAAGTCAAGGTATATGGGTTTCTTTCATAGGTTCCTTTCACCCATGATGCCCAAGCTTCCTTTGACTTAAAATTGCATGATTTAAAGTTGATTTACTCATGAGTCTTACTTATTATGAAATGAATTTTATATCATGATTTCACTTTTGAATTGCATGGTTTTACACTAGTAATACACACCTACCAAGTGTTTGATAAAATGCCTTTTTAAGGATTCTTTAGGTTTTGATGATTTATTAGTTGATTTATGATCCAAGTGACTCTATGATGATTATGAGTTTTCTAAAGATATGTTTAACTCATGGAAATATTGATGATGTTGTAAAGCCGGGTTTAAGCTCTTTCTTAAAAATTTTACCTTTTGTGAGCCCTTTAATGTTGATGTTGATGCAAGGGTAATGTTTGATGATGAACTATTCTTATGTTTGAAGTTGGCCTCACCATTAGAGGTCAAAGATGTTTTAGAGCTACTCGTGTCATGATTCTATGTTTCTCGTAAGTTACTAAAGTATAATTATTATAAGTATTCCTTGGGATTAGACTTAGCATCGATGGATAGAAGATTTGCTTTCTTTTCTTGAACTATGTGCCACTATAGGACTATGTTATACCCTTGCAATACTGGTGGATCCACTTAGTACACTTTCTCTTAAGGTTCTTCCCAAAATTATGTCGTATTCCTATAAGGTGAATTTCTTAATGAAATCCTTTTCGAAATTGGGTCATGTTCCCGTAAGGAAGGTTACTTCATATGAAATTGAGTCATGATCCTATAAGTTTGAAGTATGGTTTACCTTGGCAAGTAGACCACCTCTTTACCGGTGAGGGGTAATCTGGGGATTCCAAGTTATAGCTCAGTTGGTCTTATTCTATATCGGTTGAGGTCTCTTACCACACTTATGTACTATGTTCTATGCAATTGGAATGATTTACAAGAATGTTTTACTTCAAGCATTCGTCATGCATGCCATATGGTTATTATGTGTATGCATTGCTTATAATTATGTATTTTGATTATGATGCCTATCTCTTGTTGCATTGCATCCCACATGCTTAGTACATTCAAACATAGTAACACATACTCTATGCCTACATGATGTCACCATGTACGAATCGGTACCCCTATGGATTCTCCTCCTCGTGGCTAGATGGATTATTCAAGTTAGCATTTGGTGAGTCCTCATGTCTGGGGACAATATCTATCCTCTATCATGCTTATGTTTCGATTATATCTTTTATATTTGGATTACCTATTTTCATTGCTATGAGGGTGAGGCCGGTTGCTTGTCTTAGCCCTCGCTAAGTATCTTGGTTTAGAGGTGTTATTGGACAAGTTATGTATTATGCTTGAGCTTGACTCATCTATGATATTTAAGTATTACTTCCTCTTTCTCTCTCGCTCCCTTTGTCCCAATTCCCCTTGTTTATTTTGTCTCTTTTTGTCATTTTTTAAATGCTTCTGTGACCAAGGAAGTGTAATAATATGCTATGAGACTTGTTTGGGGTTCCTTCGAGTTTCCCATTCACCGGTCACGTCTAGGCCCTAGGCTTGGGTCGTGACACCCAACATGGTTGGTGGATAGTCACACTCTACCACCCATGGTGCTGAAGTACAAACCCCCTAATAGGTTATTAAGGTACAAACCCCTCGATAGGTTGATGGATAGTCGCACCCTATCACTCGTGGTGCCGGATTACAAATTCCACGATAGGTTATCAAGGTATGAACCCCTTTACACAGTTACCCAGTGCTCAACCCCCTAGTAGGGCATGGTCACATTCCAACACTATAAAGATAATATCATATACATATATTACTCTCATCATCATATAGTCATAATATACCTACCCTTTCGCTCATCATCATACATCATATGCGTACCTTCCTCTCATCATCTTAACATCATATACATATATGCATTTCATTATCATTCCATTATCATTTCATTATCATATAATCATCGTAACATCATTCAACTCATAAGACATGCATTGGACCCTTAATTCCTCAAGAAATCATAACCTAACATTTTATCAAACACTTAGAGGGTGTGTAGTGGTAGTGTAAAACCATGCAATTCAAGAGTGAAATCATGCTAGAAAATTCAATATAAAACCTTCAATAAATACTTGGTAACACCCTCAAGGAATATACATCAAAATCCAAATCTTACAATAGATTTTAGATTCATAACCCAAAATATGGTAAAAACAATCGCAATTTCATAAACCCCAATATAGTATGCAGTGATTTTCATAATGGATAAGACTCATGAGTAAATCAACTTTAAATCATGCAATTTTGAGGAAAAAGAAGCTTGGGCATCATGGGTGAAAATAACCCACGAAAGAAACCCACATACCTTAACTTTAGAGATGAACTAGATGGAAATTGGAGATGGAGACTTGAAGTTTGGTTGAATTCCTTAAAATATGGAGAGGGTTTTGACACTTTAATCTTAAGAGAAATATAAGCCTCAGTGTTTTAATGAGTATTGAGGAATGTTTTGAATGATATAAGGGTGAAAAATGACTAAGTATAGGTATTTTCTTGAGTGGGAAGGCTTAGGCTCAAGACTTAAAAGTCCTAGACCGAATTTGAAAAACATGATGAAAATAACACTGTGGAACGTCGCGCCACCGACGCACGTACACACTGTTTCTAAGCTCACTCTAAAATTTTGAATTTTTCCACGGTTGCTCTAAAATTGGGGTTAGACCCTTTTTCCCCTAAATTTGACCCCCTGAACAAGAATATGAAGTTGAATTTTTGATATCATGCATGAATTTTGAGATATATGGAAATTACGATTCTAGGCACTTTCAAAGCATATTTTCGGGCACTTTTGGGGTCATTTCAACTTGACATCCTTGTGGTCTTTGTCTTTCTTGTGGCTGTGACTTTGTCACTATCGGCATATATCTTGTTTGGATCAATTTTTATCTTGATTGTGGATTTATGGTTTGTCCTAAGTATGAAAGCGGTCCATTTTAAGCACGAACTAGAAAGCCATTCTTAATATGGTTCTTGGTTCTCTTGATTATTTGGTTTTAGCCCTTCTTGATATAGGGCTTCGGTCCTTCTTGATACTTGATTATGTTTTGTGTGACGGCATGACATACATACTAGGCGAAACTTGTCATTTGAATGTCTTGTAAAAATTGTTCCAAGAACTCATGATACCTAGATCTTTAATTATCCTACTTGACACTATTGATATATTTGTTCACTTGGTCTATTTAATATATTCCAATTGTGTTGCCCTTTGACTTAAGAAAGGTAAATTGAGCAATCTAAAGGTTTTGGCTTTTAGCTTTTATACCACTAAGTTTTATGCTTATCGATAGTTATTTCTATTATAGGGAATACCCGAGATGATGCTTGAGGATGACCATTGAAGATAAATTTTGGGAGCTATTGATTGTATAAAATGGAAACTAGTAAGTTTTATGTCTTTGTATTTTAACATCAGCGATAATTTTTAGTGTGTACTACAATAGTACGGGCAATATATAAAAATCTTGCGAGATATTGGTTTAAATTATTTTGGGAAGTTGATCATGCTATAAACTAGAACTCGAAATCAATTGAACTATCTCTATTATAGAATCGCATACCTATCATTATTTTTGATTTGATATTAAATTATGACTAATTTTCTGGGTATTAAAGTCTTAATATTTTAGCAAGTATCAGGTAAGCACAGATCGTACACACTAATGATGAAAGATTGAAATGAGAAATCTTTAATGAAGCACACACCTTATGCCATTCACCCTGGAGGTATGAAAATGTACCAGAACCTTAAAGAACACTATTGGTGGAATGGTATGAAGAAAAACATAGCAGATATATTTCAAAATGTTTGGTTTGTCAATAAGTAAAAGCCAAATATTGAGTCCCAATTGGGCTACTCCAACCCTCGCCAATGCCAGAATAGAAATAAGAGAGAATAACAATGGACTTTGTTTCTGGACTTCCACGCACGCAAAAGAATCATGATGCAATATGGGTGATAGTGGATAGATTAACGAAAAATGCTCAGTTCTTAGCAACTAGAATGGATTATTCACTTGATAGGTTAGCAGAAGTATACATTAATGAGATTGTAAGGTAACACGAAATCCCTATCTCTATTGTCTCTGACAGAGGCCCAAGGTTTACATCTAGATTTTGGTCTAGCTTGCAAGAGGCTTTGGATACCAATTTAAATTTTAGCACGTCATTTCATTCTCAGACAGACGATCAGTCAGAAAGAGTATGCATGTTTTGGAGGATATGCTTCAAGCATGTATCATGGACTTTTAGGGCAGTTGGGACAAATATTAGGCTTTGGTAGAATTTGCTTACAATAATAGCAGCCAATAGAGTATTGGAATGGCTACTCATGAAGCCTTATATGGAAGAAAATGTCAGTATCCTCTTTGTTGGAGTGAAGTTGGTGAAAGAAAACTTACTTGCCACGACCCTAGCCTAGGGCCTAGATGTGACACAGCGAATGGGAATCCCGGAGGGATCCCAAACAAGCCTCTTAGCATATTATACACACATCCTTGGTCGCGAAAGCAAACTCAACAACAACAAGAGATAATAAAGAGGGAAAATGGGACCAAGGGAAGTCTTTGATAGCATAAAACATAGAAGAGTCAAAGGTTAAAGCATAGATACATCATTTGTTCTAATAACACCTCTAAATATATATTTGAGCGGGGGCCAAGACACTTTTCGGGCTTACCCTCATAGTATAAAGAGTTCAACATAAAGAGAGAACAAGTGACAAGAGTAAGATAGCTAATGTCCCCGAACATAAGGTCTCACCAAAGCTCTTCTTTCAAATGCCAAGGCTAGCCACATGGAGGATGATCATGAGGAGCTCCAGTTTCTACATGGAAACATCATGTAGGCATAGAGTATGCATTAGTACGTTTGAATATACTAAGTATGTAGGATACAATGCAATAAGAGAAGGGAAACATAGTCAAAATGCATAATCATAATCAAGGGATAGGTACAACAACAACACGACATGCATGATCAATACTTGAAGAAAAATATGCTTATATGCATGATCAATACTTGAAGAAAAATATGCTTGTAAAACATATAACTTGAGAATATAGATTACATGTGCAGGAAGAGACCATCATCATAGACCAAACAAACTATTACTTGGAATCCAAGGCATATCACCCCCTTGGAAGGTGATTCAGGTATCTACCCCTCAATTGGTAGATGGGCATAGTACCCTACATCAAAGTGGTCAAGGTATATACCACTCAAAGTGGTAGATGGGCATAACACCCCCCATCAAAGTGGCTAAGGTATATACCCCTCAACATGGTAGATGGGCATAGCCCCCTACCCACCAAAGTGGTAAATGTATATATCCCTCAACATGGTAGATGGGCATAACACCCCCTATCAAAGTGGTTGAGGCATATCACCCCCTTACCAAGGTGTGGTAAACCTACAACACTATAGATACTTTCCATGAATTCAATACATACATACAATCCCTTTATCATCATGGAGTCATTTAACTCATAAGTCAGGCAATAGACTATCAATAGCTCAAGAATCCTAAAGAAGCAATTTTATCAAACACTTGGCGAGTGAGTAATGCTAGTTTAAACCATACAATTCAAGAGTAAAATCATGTGACAAAACACAATGTAAATCAATCCACCAACACTTGGTAACACCCTTATACAAGATATATTGAAACCTCTCATCAAATATAATAATAGATAATAGTTTCATAGCTCAAAACATGCTTAAATAGTCAATATTTTATGAAACCCTAACATAGTTTATAATCAAATTTCATAATAAGAGATACCCATAGATAATCTAACTTGAAAACATGCAATTTACATAAAACAGAAGGTTGGGCACCATGGGTGAAAGAATCCAATGGTTGAAAGGGCACCATGGGTGAAAGAATCCAATGGTTGAAACCCACATACCTTAAATTTTGGTATTCCTTTGATGAAGATTTGAATGAGAACTTGAAACTTGAATGAAGTTCTTGAGATTTGGAAATAAGTTTGGGACACTTGAATTTGGATGAAGTATTTGGCTAAGTGTTAGAGAGGGTTTTGAGAGTGTATTAAGTAATCTGGAGTTGAAAAATGACTAAGTATGGATGTTTTTATGTATAGAAGGGCATGAATCTAAGATCCCAAGGACTTAGGCCGAAACTGAAAAGCTGGGAACAAAATAACACTGATCTGCACCCCTAGCACGTCGCGGCCAGGGTTTGGATCAACACTAGATAAGCAAATTTTTGAAAAATTATTTTTTACTACGATTGCTTTAAAATCAAGATTATACCTAGTTTTTGCTCAATTTTACCCTTGATCATGAATATGAAGTCGAATTTTTGATATCACTCATGGATTTTGAGATATATGGAAATTACGATTATGGGCATTTTCGAGGCACATTTTTGGGCATTTTTGGGGCGGTTCAATATCTCCCCCTTGGGAATATTAGTCCCCGAATGTCAAAGAAACGTACATGAGAGAGTTAATCAAGATGATTTCAGCCCAACATAGAATGCAACAAATGTATTTAAACATCATTTCAAAAAATCTCAACATAAGTGTCAAGAATCACGATATACTTGTCAACATAAACACGAATGCATGCAAATGACATTAGGGCTGGAACTTGAGACTTGAAATCATGTAGGGAACTTAAATTAGTACCTTAGGCTTGAGTGGAGTGGAAGAGATATGGATATTGCTTTTGCATGTCCGCCTTAGCTTCCCATGTGGCACTTTCAACTTGTTGGCTCCTCCAAAGGACCTTAACGGAAGCTACATCCTTGTTCCTCAACATCTTCACTTGACTATCCAAGATTTCTACCAGAACCTCTTCATAAGTCAAATTATCTTCCACCTCACCCACAATATCCAAAGGTACAATGGCACTTGGGTCACCCACACACTTCCTCAACATAGATACATGAAAGATCGGATGAACCATACTCATATCATTGGACCACTCCAACTCAGAGGGCCACCTTACCAATCCTTTTCAACACTCTATAAGGACCCATAAATCTTGGACTCAATTTACCTTTCTTGCCAAACCAGATCACACCTTTCATGGGTGAGACCTTCAAATAGACCCTAGTACTAAATTTACATTCACGATCCCTTCTCCTCACATCGGAATAAGACTTTTGTCAACTTTGGGCTATTCTCAACCTTTCACTTATCAACCTTACCTTCTCCAATGCTTCTATGACTAAATTCGGACCTAACAAAGCCATCTCCCCTACCTCAAACTATCCAATCGGGGATCTATAATGTCTACCATAGAAAGCCTCAAAAGGAGCCATACTAATGCTTTAATGATAACTATTATTGTAAGCAAACTCAATGAGTGGAAGATGTTCATCCCAACTAACCTTAAACTCTAAAACACAAACTCTAAACATATCGTCAAGAGTTTGGATAGTTCTTTCGGCTTGGCCGTAAACTTAACCTTGGTACCAAGACCTCTTTGGAAGGACCTCCAATAGTGAGAAGTGAATTGAGCACCACAATCTGATATGATAGACCAAGGCACCCCATGCAATCTAACCAATTTATGAATGTACAACTTAGCTTTATCTTTGGCACCAGAAGTAGCCTTAATCGATAAGAAATGAGTCGGCTTTGTCATTCTATCAACCACCAACCAAATAGAATCAAAATGCTTTCTAGTCTTAGGCAAACCAACCACAAAATTCATGTTGATTTCCTCCCAATTCTAAGTAGGAATCTCTATATCTTAGGCTAGGCCACCCAACCTTTGATACTCAGCTTTTACTTGTTTGCAGTTATGACAACCGGATATAAACTTAGCAGTATCTCTGTTCATACCACCCCACCAAAACACTTCCCTCAAATCTCTATACATCTTTGTAGAACTAGGGTGAATAGAATAGGAAGAATTATAAGCCTTATATAAAAGCTTCTTTCTCAAGTCATCAGCACTAGGCACACACAATCTACCTCGGTACCTAAGGGCACCATCCTCCCCTTGGGAGTAAACCTCCATCTTACAATCTCTCACTAAGGCCTTCAACTCTAGCAGTGCGAGGTCAAGATCTTGTTTTGCCTTTACCTCCTCAATCAATAAAGATTTAGAACCATCAACAACCACTACACCACCGTTGTCATCCTCCTCCAACTTAACTGCTAATCTAGCTAATCGATGAACCTCTCTAGCTACCTCTTTTCCACTATCACCAACATGTGCTAGGCTATCCAGAGACACCCTACTTAGAGCATTGGCCACAACATTCACCTTACTGGGGTGATAATGCACACTTATATCATAATCTTTAAGGAGCTCTAACCACCTTTTTTGTCTCAAGTTAAGATGTTTTTGAGTGAACACATATTGGAGACTCTTGTGGTCGGTAAGCACATCAACATATATTCCATAGAAGGAGTAACACCAAATTTTCAAAGCAAATACCACAGTCGCCAATTCAAGATCATGGGTGGGATAATTTTTCTCATGTACCTTAAGTTGTCAAGAGACGCTTTCATGCATCTGAAGTTGTCAAGAGGCATATCCTATCACCTTACCATTTTCATCAAAACACAACCTAAGCCTATTTTTGAGGCATCACAATACACAACAAACCCTTCCAACCCTTTTAGTAGGGATAAGATAGGAGCGGAGACAAGCATATGTTTCAAAGTTTGGAAACTCTTCTCACAACCCTTCCAGTAGAGACAAGATAGGAGCAGAGACAAGTTTGTCTTTCAATGTTTGGAAACTCTTCTCATATTCATCGGTCCACAAAAATTTGGCCTTCTTTTGGGTTAACTTAGTCATTGTAGAAGCAATAGAAGAGAACCCATTCACAAACCTCCAATAACAACCCACTAAACCTAAGAAGCTTCAAATGTTCGATGTAGTCAAAGGTCTAGGCCAATTTCTAATCACCTCCGTCTTCTTAGGATCACCTTAATACCATCACCCGATATCATATGACCTTGCAAAGCAACCTCTTTAGAAAAAAACTCACATTTTTCATATTTAGCATATAACTTCTCCTCCCTCAAGATTTGCAACACCACTCTCAATTGATCCATATGCTCCTTCTAACTATGGGAATACATTAGTAAAAACCACCACAAACAAATCAAGGTAGGATTTAAAGACCCTATTCATAAGATCCATGAAGATATCTGGTGCATTAGTCAACTCCAAGTACATAACCACCAACTCAAAGTGCCCATATCTAGTTGAAACGACCCCAAAAAGTGTCCAAAAATGTGCCTCAAAATGCTCAAAATTTTAAATTCCATATACCTCAAAATCCATGCGCGATATCGATAATCCAACTTTAAATTCTTGTTCAGGGGGTCAAAAATAGGGGGAAATGGGTCTCACCCCAATTTTAGAGCAATCGAATAATAATTTAAAATTTCTAAAATATTTAATTTCCATAGAAGATCACGACAGGTTCGCGCCACGGACCTGTGTATTTTGTGGCCAGTGATTTCTATCTCAGTCCAAGGCTTTAGCGTCTTGTGACTAACTGTTCTCAACCGTGTTTTTACCTATACTTAGCCTTATTTCACCCTTATATCATCCTAAACATTTCCCAATGCTCACTGAGCACCACAATCTGATATGGTTCTCAACCGTGTTTTTACCTATACTTAGCCTTATTTCACCCTTATATCATCCTAAACATTTCCCAATGCTCACTCAAACACTTAGTCATATTTTTACTCGACAAACTCAAGTCCCATACCCTCACCCCAAGCTAAGGTTCTCCTTCAAGGTTCTTCTTCAAGCTTCAAGTCTCCATCTCCAATCTTCACAAGTTCATCTCTAACCTAAGGTATGTGGGTTTATTTTATAGGTTCCTTTTACCCATGATGCCCAAGCCTCCTTTACTTAAATTGTATGATTTAAAGTTGATTCACAAATGAATCTTGCCTATTATGAAATTCACTGCACATTATGTTAAAGCTATGTAAAGCTGTGACTGTTGCCATGTTTTGAGCTATAAATCTTTGATATATTATAAGATCTGAGAAGGGATTTTGATGTATATTGCTTAAGGATGTTGCAATTTGTTGATTGATGGTTTTACAATGGATTTTCTTGCATGACTTAATCTCTATAATTCATGGTTTTATACTAGTATTACACACCCTCTAAGTGTTAGATAAAATGTCAGGATATGGTTTCTTGAGGAGTTAAAGGTCCAACGCATGAGATATGATATGAATGACTATATGATGATGAAATGAGCTTATGTATATGATATACTCTATATAAAATGTTACATTAGACTTTACCCGATCTGGGGGATAAGAGACCGGGTAACCATGTTAGAGGTTTGTACTCATTAACCATGTGAGGGGTTTGTACTTCACCACCGTGTTGATGATATATGATTATCATTAACCATGTGAGTGGTTTATACCACACAACCACCAAAGGGTTTGTACTGTGAATAGCTAGCTTAGTCTCTTCTACACATATGATTTCCTATATGAGTATGTGTTACTTAAGTATGTTTTACTTATACATTGTTCATATATACCATATTGTTATAGTATGCCTATTGCTTATTATTATGCATTTTGATTATGATGCCTATCTATTGTAGCATTGTATCCTACATACTTAGTACATTCAAAGGTACTAATGTATACTCTTGCCGACATGATATCACCATGTAGGAATCGAAGCAAAGTGGATCATCCTCCTCCACATGGCTAGTTCGGTGCTACTCAAGCTAGTTGGTGAGTCCTCCACTTTGGGGGCCTTAGTCTATGTTTCTCCTATTATGTAATGAGACACTCTTCTTTATGTTCTATTTGACTATGAGGGTGAGCCTAGTTGCTTTGTCTTGGCCCCCACTCTTATCTATGTAATAGAGGTGCTATGAGGGTGAGCCTGATTGCTTTGTCTTGGCCCCCACTCTTATCTATGTATTAGAGGTGGTTGTTGGACATGTTATGTATCTATGATATGAGTTTGACTCTTGTCTCTTGACTATGATATTGTGTAAGCTTTTTTCTCAGGCCCTTTACCCTATTCTTGCTCTTTAATGTTTTTATATGCTTCCACGACCGATAATGTGTAATAACAAGTTAAGAGGCTTGTTTTGGGTTCCTTCAAGTTTTCCATTCGTCGTGTCACGTCTAAGCCCTAGGCTCGGGTTGTGATAAACTTGGTATCAGAGCACCATGTTGATAGATCCTTGGAGTCCAACCCACCGCGTCGTTTAGAGTCTATTCATATTTATGAGGTGTGCCATGACTTTGAGTAGGAGGCTATAAGATGTTTTCGGAAATGTTTCCCATCTTCATGTTCTATGTCGTGCTATAGAGTTGTAGAGAGTTTTTCTCCCGTAATAATTTTTCTTTACTATGCTAGATCATGCCAAACACTAGAGGAAGACGGACCCAAACTTCTGAGGAGCAACCTACCAATGGTGAACTCCAGGATACTCTCACTATGCTTGCCCAAGTGGTGGCCAACCAAGGGGCCCAAGTCCCTCATGCTACTACCCCGGGAGCTAGGGTAAGAGACTTCATGAGGATGAATCCTTCGGTCTTCTATAGGTCAAATATGGATGAAGATCTGCAAGAGTTCATTAATAAGGTCTACAAAATCTTGAATATCGTGGGTGTTGGACTGAATGTAAATGCGGAGTTGGCAGTATACCAACTCAAAGGGGTAGCTCAAAAATGGTATGACCAATGGAAGGGTGAAAAGGGGATTGGTAATGTGGTACTTTCGAAGGAGTTCAAATTGGCTTTCCTTAGTTGACTTTTCCCTCTTGAGCTTAAGGAAGCTAAGTTAGTAGAGTTTATGAACTTGAAACAAGGTGCTATGAGTGTGAGCGAGTATTTCCTCAAGTTTAATCAACTTTCAAAGTATGCTCCTCATTTGGTGGCCGATCCTAGATCTAGGACGAATAAGTTTGTGATGGGGGTCTCGACTTAGTAAGTGAAGAATGCTGGTCCGCCATGCTAATTAGTGATAAGGACTTGTCTCTATTGATAACCTATGCCAAGAAAATGGAGGAGGAGAAATTGAGGAAGATGAGGGGGCATGAGGCCAAGAGGAACTGATTTGAGGGTAAATTCCAAAAGGGTGCTAAATTTTGTCAAGGCTAAGGGCCTACTCATGCTACTAATAGAGGGTTTGCTAATGACTTTCCAAGGCCCCAAGGTGTTGGAGGGGTGGCTCCTAATGATGTGTGCCCTAAATGTGGAAGGAGCCATAGAGGCCTATGTTTGAAGTGTTCTAATGCATGCTATGAATGTGAGGAGCTTGGTCACAAGAAGATAGATTATCCAAGAAACCGTGGCAAGGGCTGAGGTGCTAATATGGTCCCATTGGGTAGAGATGGTCCTCAAGGTGGTGCCTCAAGGCACAACGGATTTTATGCACTATATGGGAGGCAAAGGGTTGGGGAGGTCCTCGATGTTGTTACCAGTATGTTAAAAATCTTTGACTTTGATTTGTATGCTTTGATTGATCTAGGTGCCACTTTTTCCTTTGTTACACTTTTGTTGCTAAAAAGTTCCATGTTGTCCCCGAGATGTTGCATGAGTAATATGAAGTGTCTACTCCTATTTGTGCCTCTATTGTTGCTAGAAAAGTTTATAGAAGTTGTCCTATTTGCATTTTACATAAGTTGTTGCCTTGTGATCTTGTTGAATTAGACATGGTGGATTTTGATATCATTCTTGGGATTGATTGGTTACATTCCTACTATGATTCTATTGCTTGTAGAACCCATAGGATCAAGTTTTAATTTCCTAATGAACCCGTCCTTGAATGGGAAAGTCAAGATGCGATGGTCAAGGGTAAATTCATTTCATGAATTAAACCCTATGCGTTGATTTCTAGGGGTGTTTGTTTCATCTTGTAAGGATTAAAGATGTGTAGTCCAAAGTCCATTCCATAGAGTCGGTTTAGGTTGTAAGTGAGTTTCTTGATATCTTCTCGAATGACATTCCTGATGACCCTCCCGAAAGGTAGATAGATTTTGGCATGGATCTCTTTCTCAATACTCAACTTATCTCCATTCCCCCTTATCGTATAGCCCCAGCGGAGTTGAGGAGTTAAAGGAAGAATTGAAAGATTTTTTTGAGAAAGGATTTATTAGACCCAGTCAATCACCTTAGGGTGCTCTGGTGTTGTTTGTGAAAAAGAAGGATGGGTCACGGGTACCATAAAGTGAGGGTGAGAGAGTGTGATATTCCCAAGACAACATTTTAAACTAGATATGGGCATTATAAATTTGTTCTGATGTCATTCGGGTTGACTAATGTACTGGCCATCTTCATGGATCTAATGAATAGGGTCTTCAAACGTTACCTTTATTCCTTTGTGGTGGTCTTCATTGATTATATTTTGATCTATTCACATAGTAGGGAGGAGCATATAGGTCATTTGAGGGTTGTGTTGCAAAGGTTGAGGGAGGACAGATTGTAAGCTAAATATGATAAGTGTGAATTTTGGTTGAAGAAGGTTGCATTCTTAGGTCAATGGATTCTCCTCCATTGCTTCCTTTATGACAAAATTGACTCAAAAGAAGGTCAAGTTTTTGTAAACTGATGAATGTGAGAGGAGCTTCCAAACATTGAAAGATAGTCTTGTGTCTGCTCCTATATTGTCACTATCGGATGGGGTTGAGGGTTTCGTTGTGTATTGTGATGTATCTAGGGTTGGTTTGGTTTGTGTGCTAATGCAAAATGGTATGGTCATAGCCTATGCTTCTAGGCAACTCAAGGTACATGAAAAGACCCATGCTACTTATGATCTAGAGTTAACCGCCATTGTATTTTCATTAAAGATTTGGTTTTATTATTTTTATGGGGTGCATGTTGATGTCTTCATCGAACATAATAGTCTCCTATATGTCTTCACTCAAAAAGATCTCAACTTGAGGCAAAGGAGATGGTTAGAACTTCTTAAACACTATGACATGAGTGTGCACTATCATCCGGGTAAGGCAAATGTGGTGACAGATGCCTTGAGTAGGGTGTTTATTGGTAGCCTAGCCCATGTTGATGATGGTGGTAGGGATATAGATAGGGAGGTGCATCAATTGGCTAGATTGGAGGTTAGGTTGGAGGAAGTTGGTGATGATAGTGTGGTTGTTATTGATGGGTCTAAGTCTTCATTGGTTGATAAGGTGATAGCAAAAAAAGACCTTTACTCCTCCTTGCTTGAATTAAAGGCCTTGGTGAAAGAAGGAAAAGTAGAGGTTTTGTCCTAAGGAGAAGATGGTGCCCTTAGGTACCAAGGTAGGTTATGTGTGCCTTGTGTTGATGAAATCGGTTCACTTTCGACCGGTTAAGACCACCTATGGGGTTAAAGTATGTGAGGTTCCATGGGGTTCCTTTATCCATCATATCGAATCATGGTTCACAGTTCCCTTCACATTTTTGGAGGTCCTTTCAAAGGGGTCTTGGAACAAAAGTTCACCTTAGTACAACCTTTCACACCCAAAACAAATGGCCAAGTCGAAAGAACTATTCAAATACTTGAGGATATGCTAAGGTCTTGTGTAATGGAGTTGAGGGGTATTTGGGATGACCATCTTCCTTTGATTGAGTTCGGCTACAACAATAGCTATCACTCTAGCATCGGTATGGCTCCTTTTGAGGCTCTTTGTGGGAGACGTTATAAATCACCAGTTGGTTAGCTTGAGGTTGGAGAGGTGGTATTATTGGGACCGAATCTAGTTATGGAGATTCTTGAGAAGGTTAGGATGATTAGGGAAAGATTAAGAACAGCCCAAAGTCATCAAAAATCTTATGCCGATGTGAGAAGAAGGGACCTTTGAATTCAAATTGGGTGATTGGGTTTATTGGAAAGTTTCTCCAATGAAAGGTATGGTCCATTTTTGTAAAAAGGTGAAGTTGAGTCCAAGATATGTTGGTCCTTATGAGGTCTTGAAGAGGGTTGACAAGGTAGCTTATGAGTTGAAGTTGCCTAGTGAAATGAATTTGATTCATCCGGTGTTTCATGTCTCTATGTTGAGAAAATTTATTGGTGATCCTATTCTATTATGCCTCTTGATGTTGCGTAAGTTGTTGAGGATAACTTGACCTATGGGGAGGTTCCAGTTCAGATTGTTGATAGGCAAGCGAAGAGATTGAGGAACAAGGAAGTGGCATCCGTTAAGATGCTTTAGAGAAACCAACAAATAGAAAGTGCTACTTGGGAGGTCGAAGCGGACATGCAAAAGAGATATACATATCTTTTCCACTCCACTCAAGCCTAAGGTACTAATTCTAAGTTTCCTATATGATTACAAGTCTTATAATTCAGCCTCTATGTCATTCAAATGCATTCATGTTTGAGTTGGCAAGTTCATGATGATTTTACACTTATGTTGAGATTTTGGAAGTGGTGTTTTAAATGTAATGTTGCATTTTTATTGGGGCTGATTTTTTTATGATCACTCTTGTCTTGTACGTGTCTTTTACATTTGGGGACGAATGTTCCTGTAACACCCCACACACATTATAAGTATTGATACTACACACATGAAACATGATATGGACTTTCAAATTAGTGCTAATTTTAAAAGTGTTTGCATCTCGCGTTAAAGGGCGTTATGTG
>DF366428.1:8691-22738 GCA_000787875.1 Solanum virginianum
CATATTCTTGTTCAGGGGGTCCAAATTAGGGTGACGAAGGTCTAACCTCGATTTTAAAGCAAAGGAATCAAATTATAAAAGTTCATTTGGTACGATTTCCAGAGAGCCTCCGTATACTCTCTGCGACTTGGAGATGTGTACTTCCTACACTGTCTTTCCTAGTTCATCCAAATTTTTCTAAATGTTGGGCTTATGTTTTTCCAAATGTATTTTTACCTATACTTAGCCTTATTTCACCCTCATATCACCCTAAACATTTCCAAATACTCACCAAGACATTTAGCCAAATATTTGCTCCTAAATTCAAGTCCCAAACTCAAGACCAATCTTAAGGATTTCATTAAGGATCTCACTCAAGCTTCAAGTCTCCATTCCCAATCTTCTTCAAGGGTTCTCCAAAGTCAAGGTATATGGTGTTGAACCATTGAGTCCTTCTACTTATGGTGCTAAATCCTCTTTTTACTAATATTTCATGAATTAAAGTTGATTTTACATGTGGGTCATGTATATTGAGAAATTTACTGCACAGTGATTTTAGTTCATAAAAGTATGGTTGTTTTAGCATGTTTTGAGTTCTAAATCTTGGATCTAATGTTGGATTTGATGAGGGGTTTTGTAATGAATGTCTTGGGGTGTTGCAAGGTGTTGATTGATAGTTTTACAACCAATTTTATTATATGTTTTTATCTATAAATTGCATGGTCTTTTACCCCCATTACACACCCCCAAGGTGTTTGATAAAATATCTGGTTACGGTTTCTTGAGGAAATGAAGGTCTAAAGCATAAGATATGATATAATTGACTATATGATGATGAAATAAGCTTATGTACATGATGAATACTATATAAAGTGTTGTGGTTGACCATTCCCAATTTGGGGCCTAGTTGAGGGGTTAAAGACTCAACCACTAGGGTGATGGGTGCGATCATCACTAACCTTGATGAGGGGTTTATATCTCTCACACTAGGTTGATGGGTGCTATCATCACTAACCTTTATGAGGGGTTTGTACCTCATACACTAGGGTGATGGGTGCGATCATCACTAACCTTGATGAGGGGTTTATATCTCTCACACTAGGTTGATGGGTGCTATCATCACTAACCTTTATGAGGGGTTTGTACCTCATACACTAGGGTGATGAGTGTTATTATCACCAACCCCAAAGGGTTTATACCTTGGAAATCTAGTTTGGTCTCCTCTTCACATATGGTATCCTATATGAGTATGATTTACTCAAGCATATTTTACCTATGCATTGAACATACATGTTATATTAATATATTATGCCCATTTCCTAATGTTATTCATGTTGATCATGAAGCTTATCTCTTTTTGCATTGCATCCCACATATTTAGTACATTCAAACGTACTAATGCATACTCTTGCCTACATGATATTACCATGTAGGGACCAGTGCCCAAGTTGATCATCCTCCTCCTCCACGTGGCTAGATGGTGCTATTCCAAGCTTGTTGTTGAGTTCTCTATTTTAGGGACCTTGGTCTAAGTTACTATTATCCTTGTATTGAGACATTTTCTTATGTTCCGTTGACTATGAGGGTGAGCCCGGTAGCTTGTCTTGGCCCCCTCTCTATCTATGTATTAGAGGTGCTTGTTGGACGTGTTGTGTATTTATGTATGAGCTTTGACTCTTGTCTCTTGATTATGACATTTATGTAAGCTTTCCCTTAGTCCTATTACCCCTATTCTTAATCTATATGTCTTTGTATGCCTCCGTGACCAAGGATATGTAATGACAAGTGAAGAGGCTTGTTGGGGGTTCCTTCGGATTCCCCATTCTCCATGTCACATCTAGGCCCTAGGTTTGGGTCATAATAAGAATGCATGATCCTAAGAGAGCCCATTTTGATGGTGGATTCTTCGGCTCTGGGGTTGGTGGTTGTTGTCGCTTCCAACAGGGCCAAGGTTTGGGTGTTCGGGTTGCTAATGCTAAAATGCCTCCTCCTAGGGCACCGATTGGTTCGGGATAGGGATTCCCTTCGTGTGATAAGTATGGGAAGCACCACATGAGTGACTGTTGGAGAATCTCGAGTGCTTGCTTTGGATGTGGTGATAAGAATCACAAGGTTGCAAACTATCCCAAAAAGCCTCAGAAAGGTTAAGGCCAGGTGGCTCAAGGTGGACAAGGTCTACTAAGGGTTCCTCTTGGTGTTTCTTTGAAGAACAATAGATTCTATGCTCTTTATGCACGTCAGGAGGTTGAGGAGGCTTTGGATGTTGTGACTGGTACGTTAAAAGTCTTTGATTTTGATGCTTATGGTTTGCTTGATCTGGTTGCAAACTTGTCTTTTATGACTCCTCTGTAAGCTGTTAAATTTGGTTTGAGTCCAAAAATTTTAGGAGAGCCTTACTCAATTTATACTCACGTGGGTGAGTCTGTTGTTACACATAAAGTCTATCATGGTTTTCCTGTTTCTGTGTTGCATAAGGTATTCCCAGGTGATCCTGTGGAATGTCAAATGTATGACTTTGATGTGATTCTTGGAATTGATTTGTTGCATGTGTCATATGCCTCTATAGATTGTAAAACCTGGAAGGTCAAGTTCTAACCTCCCGGTGATCCTATTCTTGAATGGAAAGATAGTGACTCAGCTATTAAAGGTTGATTTATTTCCTACTTCAAAGCTCGAAAGATGATCTCCAAGGAATTTATATATCACATTTGTGAGAATTAAAGATGTGGAGTCTGAATTGCCTATTCTTTAGTCTGTTTCGATGGTGAATGAGTTTTCGGACGTGTTTCTCGAAGACTTTCCCGATATTCCTCCTAAAAGGGAAGTAGACTTTGGCATAGATCTTCTTTCGGATACTCAACCTATCTCTATTCCTCCCTATCGTATGGCACTAGCTAAATTGAAGGATAAGTTGAAAGATTTGTTATAGAAGGGTTTCATCAGGCCAAGTATATCTCTATGGGGTGCTCCGGTGTTATTTGTAAGGAAGAAAAATTGATATCTTCAGATATGTATCGATCATATGCAATTGAATATGGTGACTATTAAAATAAGTATCTATTGCCTAGGATCGATGACTTTTTTGACCAACTTCAAGGGGGTACTCAGTTTTCAAAGATTGACCTCCATTCCAGGTATCATTAGTTAATGGTTAGAGAATGTGACATTCCCAAGATGGCCTTTCAAACGAGGTATAGGCACTTTGAGTTCGGGTGATGTCGTTTGTCCTAACTAATGCTCTGGCCATGTTCTTGGATCTTATGAATCAGGTATTCAAGAAATTCCTTAATAGTTTTGTGGTTGTTTTCACTGATGATATTCTTACCTATTCTCGAAGTGAACGGGAGCATATGGATCATTTCAGGTCAATTTTGCAAACTTTGAGAGAAAAGAAGTTGTATGCCATATTTAGCAAATGTGAGTTTTGGTTGGGTGAAGTTGCTTTTCTAGGTCATGTGGTATCCGGTGATGGTATTAAGGTGGATCCGAAGAAGACCGTGGCGGAGAAGAATTGGCCTAGACCATTGACTTCTTTGAACATTCAAAGTTTCCTTGGATTAACAGGTTAATATAGAAGATTCGTTGAGCGATTCTCATCCATTGCATATCCATTGACTAAGTTGACCCAAAATAAGGCTAAGTTTGTGTGGTCGGATGAGTGTGAGAAGAGTTTCCAAACTTTAAAGGATCAACTTTCATTGGTTCTGGTTTTGACTCTACCAAATGGCATGGATGGGTTCATGGTATATTGTGATGCCTCTTTAATTGGGTTGGGTTGTGTACTTATGCAACATGGTAAGGTGATAGCTTATGCATCAAGACAATTGAAGGTGCATGAGCATAATTACCCAACTCAATTTGAAAATTTGGAGACACTATGTGTATGGGGTACATGTTGATGTTTTCACCAATCACATGAGTTTGCATTATGTGTTCACCCAAAGGGACCTTAACTTGAGACAAAGGAGATGGTCGGAACTCCTAAAGGATTACAACATGAGTGTTCTTTATCACCCCCAAGGCAAATGTGGTAGTCGATGCTCTTAGTAGATTATCCATGGGAAGTGTTGCTCATGTTGAGAAGGGGAAGAAGAAGTAGGCAAGGGATATCCATCACTAGGCTAGATTGGGTGTTAGAGTGGCCGATTCCAATGATAGTGGTATACATGTTTTAAATGTGGCCGAATCCTCAGTGGTTGTTGATGTGAAGGCTAAGCAAGATCTAGATCCATCCTTGGTTGAATTGAAGAAATAGGTTGTCGAAAAGGATATTGAGGTTTTCTCCCAAGGGGGAGATGGTCTGCTTCGGTATCAAGATCAGTTATGTGTTCCAGATATGGGTGATCTTAGAAAGGTGATAATGAGTTAGCCTATAGTTCTCATTATTCCATTCACCCAGGGTCCAGTCAAATATATCGGTATTTTAAAGAGGTGTATTGGTGGCATGGTATGAAAAATAATATAGCTAAGTTTGTATCCAAATGCCCAAATTATCAACAAGTGAAGGTGGAGCATCAAAGGCCCGGTAGGTTGGCTCAAGACATGGAGATTCCTACTTGGAAGTGGGAAGACATAAATATGGATTTTGTGGTTGGTTTGCCTCGGACTCAGAAATAATTTGACTTCATTTGGGTTATCATCGATCAGACGACTAAATTGGCTCATTACTTACCTGTTAAGACTATTTTTGGTGCTGAAGACTATGCAAGATTGTACATTTGGGAGTTGGTAAGGTTGCATGGTGTACCTAGGTCCATCATATCGAATTAGGGTACCTAATTTACTTCTCACTTTTGGAGGTCGTTTCAAAAAACATGGTACTAAGGTCAAGTTGAGCACTGCCTTTCATTCCCAAACCGATGGACAAGCCCATAGGACAATTCAAACTTTGGAGGATATGTTGAGTACTTGTGTGTTGGAGTTCAAGGGTAATTGGGATGACCATCTTTCACTTATTAAGTTTGCTTATAATAATAGCTTCTATGCTAGCATTGGCATGGCCCCATTTGAAGCCTTATATGGTAGGAGATATAGGTCTCTAGTGGGGTGGTTTGAGTTGAGAGAGGTGGCCTTAATTAGCCTGGACTTGGTAATGGAGGCTATGAACAAGGTAAAGTTGATTAGAGAGAGGTTGAAGATGGCCCAAAGTCGCTTTGGATGCTAGGAAGAGGCATCTAGAGTTCCAAGTTGAGGATTGGGTGTTTGTGAAGATCTCACCTATGAAGGGAGTGATGCATTTTAGCAAGAAGGGAAAGGTAAGTCCCTGGTATGCAGGCCCTTATGAAATTATGGAGTAGATTGGGAACATGGTGTATAAGGTGGAGTTACCCCCAAATTTGAGCTCTATTCACTCGGTCTTCCATGGGTCCATGTTGAGAAAGATGGTTGGTGATCCTAGCACTATTGTGCCTTTGGAGGGTATTGAGGTTGAGGAGAACTTATCTTATGAGGAAGTGCCGATAGAGATTTTTGATAGACAAGTGAAACGACCTCGTAACAAGGATGTGGCATTGGTAAAGGTGCTTTAGAGGAACCAACATATGGAGACTGCTACATGGGAGGTGAAGTTGGACATGATAAAGAGATATCCCCATCTTTTCCACTCTACTCAAGTCTAAGGTATTAGGTTATTCCTTTCTCATTGGTCCCAATTCTTTCTTTCTTGAGTCTCATGGTCTTACATGCTTACATGTGTATTAAAATAGTATTACGATGCTTTGAATGATTTTATTTAATTTTGATATGAGATCTAATGGGTTTGTCTTTTTCCAATGATGAACTATGCATGGTATCATGTGTTTGAAAGTTTCATGTTCTCACTCAAGCCTTTCAAGCATTGTTCTTACACATTTGGGGACGAATGTTCCCAAGGTAGGATGATGAAATGACTCAGATTTCGTACATCATCATTGGACCTTGAGAAATCTCATTTTC
Organism: Solanum virginianum; assembly: GCA_000787875.1. NCBI lineage: Eukaryota > Viridiplantae > Streptophyta > Magnoliopsida > Solanales > Solanaceae > Solanum > Solanum virginianum. The sequence continues at coordinate 14,605 of DF366428.1, forward strand.
GGGCAAAGATTTGGATCAAGTATGGCTTAAGAGAGACCACACGGCCAATGCGGGGTCATACGAGTTGTGTGGCCTCAAGTGAGACCACACTTGGCCTCAAATCTTGCATGTTGGCGTTAGGGTAGAGTTACAAGCTAAGGCATACCTCATTAGCACCCCACATGAGTGGAGTGACACTACACGGGCCTTATGGAGGAGCCATGGGGTGGCCTAGTCTTGAAGCCCCCATCTTTGGAGCTAAGGGAGGTACACGACTAACCACACGGGTCATGTGGTTCTTGACGGGCTATTTGGCCTTCGTGAAGTCTCTGGGTGAAAAATAGTCTAAGTATGGGATTATTGTCTCATAACTTTATTTGTGTAATTTTCCTAAGGTTGGGAAGACGGGAGCATCACACGGACCATATGCCTCCACACGGGCCGTTTATTGGTCCATTTGGTGGTTAGTATGAAAAATTTCTAAGTGTTGGTCCAAGATCGAAATTTCCAGAAAATTTGTCTAAGTATGGGTTCACGGGCAGGTAAACAGACTGTGTAATGCCACACGGACCATTTTCCCTAGTCAAGTGACTTCCAGTAAATTTTTACTTCGATTCATTAATGATATTTTCGTAAATTCAGTTATTTCTATAGGTCTTTTGGGGATTTCTAAGCTATTCTAAGTTCATCTAAATGACATAAAACCATTTCAATTATTCAAACCTATCCCTCATAATTTGTATCTCTAGAAACACTCTCAAAGGCTTTCCACCCAAAAAAACTCTTGGGGTTTCAACACTTGAGCTTGGGATTTCAAGTCTCCTTCAAATTCCTTTGGGGTTTCTTTATCTTAGTGAAGGTATGTGGGTTTGATCCTTGATTACCTTCCAATCAAGGAGACCCAAACTACTTTAAAGAAGTTTTATGAATTTCTAACTTACTTTAAATTAGGATTTTGAATATAATAATTCCTAAAATTCTATTTATGCATGGTTAGTGTTTATTTGATGATTTGATGGTGATTTAAATTATTTTATGAGGATTTACTTTGGGTTTATGAAATTATAAGTATGCATATCTTCTTTAAGACTTGTTTTTGCATGGGTGATCTTATGTTGAATTTAAATATGGATTTAATGGTGTATCTATTTTAATTTCATAATATATTGCGGATTTTAGATCTAATCCCAATTACGTATGCCTTCTTCATATCATTCATAGCATTTGCATTCATGATATTGGACTATTTTGAGAAATTATGTTATAGGTTAATCCCAATTATGTTCTATAATATGATTTTGATAAAATATTGGATATGATAAGAATGAGATCACATATATATCTATTACTTTTGGCTCTTTTGAGCATTTTGGGTGCTTGCACTATTTTTTATATGAATAGGCTATTCCTATGGATGAGTATATTGGTTATGAAATTACATTTTGGTTTTTAAGCCCAATTATGCATTGAAATGTTCTGACAACAGTTGTATGTCTTGAAAATATGTATAATTACATATATTATAAGTATTCTTGTGGGATGATGACTTAGCACTGATGGATAGAGGGCTCTCTCTCTCTATCCTCGAACTATGTGCCTAGCATAGGTTTCTTTCTAAATGAGAGGATCGTAAGGAAAGATGCCTCCGAAATGTGCTTGCCCGTAAGGAGAAGAAATGATATGATATTTTTGATTCGAAAATCCTATCCGAATGGGAGGCCTATAAGGAATGTTGCTTCATACAAAATGGGAGGCCCGTAAGGTGAAGCATGGTTTACCCTTGGCAAGTAAACCACCTCTTTACTAATGAGGGGTAATCATTGGGATTCCAAGTAATAGCTCACTTGGTGATGTTGTTCACATTCAAATAAGAAAGGGGTCACTGTCAGTAATTAACCTAACCGAAGGTTATGGTCGAATCCACAGGGAATATGGGGCTTGACTATAAAGATCCACTACTAATCATTTCGAGCATCGATTACTAAAATCTCTAGATTGGAGGTTTTCTTTGTAATTCAAGAATAAAAATAAAAACTAAACTAACTATGCAATTAGACTCTCAAATTTACAGACAACTTGGGGATTATGTTCCCCATGATTCGTCGACTAATTTACCTTAGACAACATAACTTTAATTGGGAATTCGCATGAAGGATGGTAACTTAGGTTTTTTAGCCCTCTTGTGAAGGTGAAGTTGAATTTCACCATGGCGTGTGGTTGGCAACCATGGTGTGCCAACTAATCATTACCCATTGTCCCAGTCAACCTCCTCTTGGTTAGGTTCGGTTGATTAGATGAGAACACATCAATCGAATCCTATCATTTACTTATCTTTGCCTATTCTTCACTACTTTGGTCGAGATCGTGATAATATGCAGGGTTTGGTATTGGCCACCACCAAAGAATAGTCAAAATGAAGGGAAATAAATAATACATACAAAGCCCCAATCAAAGAAATACACAAAGTCTAGGTTATTTTAAGTTAACTACTCATGGTTCCCACAACCCCAAGTTGTGGGTGCTTAGCTACTCATGGCTAAGGCAAAATCCACAATAATGCAAATAAATAACATAGTTAAGAGTTTACCCAAAGCAATGAAGAGCAAGAGCACCTTCAAATTGAAAACCACAAACTTGGATTAATAGCAAATGAGTACAATGTGGGTTTTCAATCCCCTAAAAGTGGGTCTTCAAATTGAAAGATAAAAATCTACTCTAAACCCTAAAAATACTCCTAGAATATTTACCAATAGCTGTGAATGTCGTATATGCTCCAAAATAAATCATAACATAAAGTATATATAGTGTTTACAAATTTAACCCTAAAAATTATACAGAAAAGACAGCTAGCTGCAGATACGTCGCATAGGTACGACTCGTAGGGTGACCTATGAGTCATAATCGGGGTCTCATAGTCAGCACTTGGCATTTCGGACTTGATTGTTACGACCCACTATTATGAGTTGTTGCTCGAGCTATGACTTATATGCTCTTCTCATAGTGTAGGCCTTCAGTTCTTGGTCAAAAATTTTGTCTCTCTGTTTCTTGCTACAAAACCCACCTTACGAGTTGTATGGTGACATACAACTTGTAGAGTGTCTTCGTAGGGCTGACCTCCACTTAGTAGATTTTCTAATTTTTGCTCTCTGTTTCTTGCTACGAGATCACCCTATGACTCATAGGAAAGCTCGTATTTCCTACATTTCAGCAAAATCTGCAACTTTCTCCCAAAATCATGCTAACCTACCATTTCTGTAATATCAACACAAAAACACATAAAAATCATAAAAAGTAGCATTAAGAACTTGCAAAATCCCTCATTTTAGGCACCAAATGTGATGTAATTTGACAGCATATCACTTGGTCTTACTTATGTCAATTGAGCTCACATCCCCACTATGTATAAGTATCATTTGCATTTTATGCATCATTGTCTTCAGACATCTTGTTATACTATATTCTTTGTTATATATCTCTTTTGATATTATGTGCGCTTGTCATCTAACATTAAAGTGCAGGATTTGGTAAGTTCATGCATTGCACCCGGCATACTTATTACATTCAAACATACTAACACATACTCTTGCCTACATGATTTCACCATTTAGGGATCGAGGACTTTGATCATCCACCATTTGACACTTAGCTTGGGTTCCAAGCTTGCTTGTAGTGGTGAGTCCTATCTTCCAAGGATGCACCACCATCTATCTACCTATGTTACTTACTTCTCTTTATGTATTTGAGGGTGAGCCCAGGGTATGTCTTGGCCCCCGACATATCTATGTAGAGGCATTGCTGGACACTTTTGTAAACCTCTTTACGACATATGCTATGGTTATGGTTAAGCTTATGTTATGTATTTGGTCATCTTCGACTATAATTGTTATGTGACTTGATCATATGTTTGATGAAAAGATCCTAAGTACCAAATTTCCCCCATAGCATGAGTCCTACGTTCCCGCCCCTTGATATTCATGTGCTATGTTCTTTGTGAACTCATGTGAATCCTTTTCTCTATGATACCCTCATAGCATGAGTCCTACTTTCTCGACCCTTAGAACTATGTGTTGATTGTTGAATACGCTTCCAAACCAATGATGTGGGTTTTAGTATCTTGAGGCTTGTTTAGGGACATTCGGGTTCCCATTCGCCGTGTCACATCTAGGCCCCAGGTCCGGGTTGTGACAATAACATTTTCCTTGGTTTTTCTAATTCGCCCAATGGCATTGGGATCATAGCCCTATGCCCATTTAAAATTGCTCATATTTAGTTATTTTTCAACTCTATATCACTCAAAATCCTCTCAAAAATCTCTCCAAGACTTTATCGAATTTCTCATTCAAATTCAAGGATTTCAAGCTTAATTTTGGAACTCAAGGATTCCATCCAAGCTTCAAGTTTCCTTCAAGCTCATCTCAAGAAAACCCAAGTTTGAGGTATGTAGGTTTCATCCATTGAGTTCTTTCACCCAGGGAGCCCAATCTTCCTTTTTATGAAAGTTAGATGATTTCAAGTTGTATTATTTTTAGGTGTCTCTTGGAATATGAGCATGAAATATGTTGCAGTTTTCTTAAGTATTGTTGATTATGCATGAATGTCTATTTTAAGCTTATACTATGAGTTGATTTTCGCCTTTGAGATTATGCATGATTTGAGCTATGAGCTATGAACTATTATGAGCTTTTGAGATGAATTTCATGATACCTAATTTGGGGTTTACTACAAAAATAGTGGGTTGATTTTGAATTGATTTACTCATTTTGTTATACTTTTGAGTTGCATGATTTTGATCAAGTATCATGTGCCCACCAAGTGTTTAATGAGATTACATGACAAGAATTCTCAAGTTATTTACATGATTTACAAGCCAAGTGACTTCATGATGATTAAGGACTTACAAGCATGTATTGAATTCATAAAAGTATCTATGATTTTACAAGTATCAAGTTAAGCGTTATTTAAATATTTTTACCTTTTGTGAGCCATTCATGTTAAAACAAGGGTTCATGTATGATTATGATCTATTCTCATGTTCAAGTTAGGCTCACTCATAGGGGTCAAGCATGTTCAAGAGCTACTCATGTCATGATTATCACGTTTCTTACAAGTTATACGAGTTATGATTATTTCATGTATCCTGTGGGATTAGACCTAGCACCGATTGAGGCTTAAGATGGGGGCTTAACACAAGGGATCCTTATATAAAGTCTTTAGTCTCTAAACTATGTTCCACCATAGGATTATATATTATCCTTGCTATACTAGTGGATCCATCTAGTGCACATTCACATGTTTTATTATGTTCAGTTTACCATGGCAATTAGACTACACTTTGCTGAGGGGTGTCATGCCCAATCACTAGCTGGGGTGTGTCATGCCTTGGATTCCAAGTTGTAGCTACTTGGTCTATGTCAGTTAAGGTCTCCTCTCACATATGTATATTAGTATCCGCAAGTTAAATGTTTTACATGCATATTTCATTACGAGCATCGATCATACATGTCATATTGAGATTATATCCATTGCCTATATGTATGCATTTTGAATATGATGGCTTACATACTTGTTGCATTTCACCCCGCATACTTAGAACATTCAAACGTATTAATGCATACTCTATGCCTACATGATATCATCATGTAGGAATCAAATCTCCTTTTTTATCATCCTCCCCCACATGGCTAGTTCAGTTCTTTGAAGAAAGCTTGGTGAGTCCTCAACTCCGAGGACAATATCTATTTTACTCATACTATGTTGAGACTTATTTCTTATGTTGCATACTTGTTACTATGAGGGTGATCCCGAGGAGTGTCTGAACCCCCTTTTATTATTAAAAAGAATAGAATTTTTGATAAAGGGCGGCTTCTCCTATGTCGTGTCAAATTCGCATCGAAAAAGAGAGATTTATCCTCTCCTATAAAGAAATAAAAAAATTCGTAAATAGGCCCCGCCTATTCTTAAGTAGAGGTGTTGTTGGGTACTATGGTTGTATATGCTTATGAGCTCGACTCTCCTTTTATTTCTATGTATATAAAAGACTTTGCCTTAGTCCCGTTTCCCCTTCTTAATACTTGACTCTTGTTATTGTTTATTTTGTTTCTGCAACCAAAGATGTGTACATGATATGCTAAGAGGCTTGTTTGGATTGTCTTCGGACTTCCCATTTGTCGTGTCGCGTCTAGGCCCTGGGCTTGGGTCGTGAAAATTATTTTGAAGATGAACTAAAAAAGGACAAACAAATTAAAACGAATGAAATATCATATTTTAAATTTAAATTTAGTCATGCGAATAAGAGTGTAAAAATAATCAGGTTCCTCCATATACAAAACCAATAATAAATTCCCATGTAGGCAGAGAGAAAAAGAAAAGAAACTCAATTCACTTTGTACTTTTTCTTCTTTGTTGCCTTCACTATTTTTCCACTTCAACCAAAAAGAAAAATTTTAAAAATAAAAAATAAAATACAAATTTGTGCGGATTGGACTTATTGATGCGTCTGCTTCAGCTGCTTGATTATATTTTTTTTAGTTGTTTTAGTTATGGTTTTATAATATTATCCCTAATAAGAAATTTTTCCAACTATTTCAACTATGATACTACTATACCACCCAATCAATTATTTTAAGTCATGTAAATAGTGAATTACGATAAAACAAATTTCTTTAAAAATTGGAGAAATAAAATTAAATAACTATTTTAATATCTTCCAATGATTATATTTATGTCAACAAGAAAATACTTCAAAATAAATACAATTAAATAAAAAAAAACTTGGGTATATTACTTAAAATAATGTAAAAAGTACTATAAGTCATAATAGTTGTGAATTCAGATATTTGGTTTTTAACTTTATCAGTGCCACATAAATTGGAACAATGAGAGTAACATAAATTATATTAAATTTATGTAAAACGTACTATAAATTGCAACAACTAATTATTTAATAAAAAATAAAAATGATTGATTGGCTCTCAAAATTTTGTATGCGCAACTACTAAAAAAACTGTTAAAAAAGAGACCTCAAAAATGGATCGCTAATAAAGAGACCTCAAGAGGTCTCTATTCCATTCGATATTATTTTTTTATTTTTTTAAAAAAAAAGACCTTATGAGATTTGTTAAATAAAAAATAAAATTCAGAAATAATAATACCAATTTTATGAGATTTATATTAAATTGTTTTAAAAAATAGCGACCTCACGGGGTCTCTAGAAATTTTAAAAAATTAATATTAATAATTATATTTTAAAAAAAAAAAGACCTCACAAGTTCTAAAGCCCTTTTCATTGAGTTTACCTGCCCCTTTTTATCAGAAAACCCTAATTTACCTTAAAAAAAAGGAGTCTACCTACATTAAATAACAGACTAATCCTATTTCTAAATGGGCTAAAACGTTAAGAGGATGATGAGTTTGTTGCAGCACCTCTACCAATGAGTTTGCAGAGAACTAAAGTGTGTTCAAAATAGAGATAATAAAATCTTTTTGAGGAAGCCCGCAACTCCGCTACTAGCAACGACGAAGTTTACAGCAGCAGGTGTTACACCGATGGAGTCCATAGTAGAAGGAGGTGTTTGAAACTCCTTTATCTCCTAGATCTGTAAGGTTTAAAATTCTTATATTTTCTGTTCATCTTACTTTTTTTTGTTTTGTGAAATTAACATGTTGATCAATGATTATTTAAAATAAGTAAGAGTTTCTTATTTTGAATTATAGTATTATGAGTTCCAAATTATTTTGCTTCCGTTTGGCCTTAGATTTTGAAGTTGAAATGTGAAAATTCAAGTTTTTGAAACTTCTAGTTGAGTGGGAGTGAGATTTCTCCCAAAATTTAACCTTAATGTTTAATGACATATGCTATATGTCTATCCTTAGAAAATTTAGTGACCAAGTTATAGACAAATTAAAAGACTTAGCATATTAAGTTTAATTAGTCAATGAACTCATCTTCTTGATAGTTAAGAAGATCTTTTGCAATCTTGATCAAAGTAGATTATTTTGGTACCAGTAGGCCCCTCGTTATATGCACATTTCTAAATCTCACAGATAAGAGGTGTTCCAGCAAATGCTTCATTGTGATAAGTCTAAGTGTAAAAATCAAAACTCTATAGGAGAGCCCATTGAGCACCTATTGCGTAGAAGAAAAGGTAAGACGATC
>DF366427.1:6771-22739 GCA_000787875.1 Solanum virginianum
CGGAAGATCAAGTGTGTACGATCTGACAATGGAGGAGAGTATAGAGGTCCTTTCGAAGCCTATTGCAGGAGATATGGAATCAGGTTGGAAAAGACTCCACTTAAGACACCACAACTAAATGGGCTTGCTGAGAGAATGAATCGAACTATTGAAAAAGAGTTCGATGTTTGCTCTCTCATGCCAAGTTACCCAAATCATTTTGGGGGGAAGCCGTGATGACTGTGGTAGATATTATTAATCTCATGCCATCATTTCCTTTGGAAGGTGCCATTCCAGAGGAAGTTTGAACAGGCAAAAAGGCTTCATATAATCATCTCAAGGTGTTCGGATGCAGGGCATTTGTCTACATTCCCAAAGATGAGCGAGCTAAGCTTGATGCTAAAGCGAAGGAATGCATCGACCTTCATTCACCTAAGGATGAATTTGGATACAAGCTTTGGGATCAATCAACAAGAAAGTTGTTTGCAGCAGAGACGTCATATTCTTTGAAGACCATACAATTGAAGACATCAAAAATTCAGAGAGGCCAAGATTGAGAAGTTGCAAGAACACTGAACTCCCTCCGGTCCGAAGTGAAGACAATAATAACACACCTGAAACCAATGATGCTGAAGATCACAGACCTCTGTTCAAGCAAAACAATGAGGAGAAACATGATGAACCATCATATGAAGAGCCTCAATCTAGCTCTCTGACAGCATCAGAGCCGAGACGATCCTCGAGGGAGAGAAGACAATCTACTTCATATAACACAGATGAATATTATGCTCACCAATGAGAGGGGGGCCTCAAAGCTTCAACGAAGCATATAATAATGAATATAAAGAAGAGTGGATAAGAGCCATGCAAGAAGAATTAAAATCCTTGCATGAGAATCACACTTATGAGCTAGTGGAGCTACCAAAAAGGAGAAGAGCCTTGAAGAATAAGTGGGTGTATTGGATCAAGACCGAAGACAATAACTCAAAGCCTCGCTACAAAGCTCTGTTGGTCGTCAATTTGAAGAAATATTCTCTCTCATAGTAAAGATGTCATCTATCCGAGTTGTTTATGACCTAGCAGCAATGTAAGACTTGGAGATCGAACAACTCGATATCAAGACAATATTCCTTTGTAGTGATTTGGAGGAAGAAATCTACATGGAGCAGCCTGAAGGATTCAAAGTTCCAGGTAAGGAAAAACTCAACATTCCACTCCCGCACAAAGCATATTGAAATAGGTATCATTGGGTCCGAGAATTCCTCGAAGAAAAGAAAATACATCTTGACAAGGTTCACACAAATGAAAACTGGTCAGACATGATGACCAAGGTAATACTATCAAAGAAGTTTGAAGACTGTTGTCAAGGTACAAGTTTGCTTCTATCCCCAATTAAGTCAGGAGGGGGAGATTTGTTGGGTTCCTTCCTTGATTGGAGAGATTCTAGAAAATTCTAGAACAGTGTATAATTTTCTAGAATGATCCGGATAACTCTAGAGAAGTATAGAACTCTCTAGAAGCTTATGGAAGCATGCAGAAGAATGTGGAAGCCTTTGGAATGGTCTGGAGACATGTGGAACCTTATGGAAAAGTATGGAAGAAATTGGAAGAGTGTAGAAAGGATATAAGAGTAGACTCTCTAGAATGTGCAAAGCATTCTAGAGACATCTTCTCCACCATTCACAAAGGACGTGGAGTAGTATAATAAGAGGTATGAGCTTTCAATCCTAACCATCCATCCAAGAGCAATCCAAGTGAAGAAAGAATCCACTTGAGAGCTAGAAGTAGAAATCCACTTGAGAGAAATCTACTATTAGTGAGAGTGTAAAGCTCTAATCCTTAAGCTTGTAAGTCACCTTAGAGTGAGCATATCTTTTGTAAATATATTCTTGTAATTCTACTATTCTTTTGTATAGAGGAAGAATCTCCATTTTGGAGAATTAAAAAGCACTCATACTATTACCTTAATTCCTAAAGTGCCTAACTTAACTTAACAAGCACGGAAGTATCGAACTTTCCCAACACAATAATATATACAACACACTAAATTAGCAACAGCAAAATTGCACTGGTTGATGATGATTATAAGGTTCATTTAAAGAGAAATAAACATTAAGAATTTCATGTGATTTTTGCAATATTAAGAGTTCTACATATATATGAACCACAAGATACAAAAAATCATATTTAATGAATTCATCCTTCTCATGCACAATAACATGGCGAGAGGATGTATAAACAAGGCTGAACATAAAAAGCTGTGGAGTAACGCACTTAATGCTGAAAGAAAGAACAAAATTTTCAACTCGGATGCAAAGAAACTAATACATTCATTTTTTGCAATTTCCTCTGGTATCTTATATAGCATCGGCTTCGGCTTCCTTAAGCTCACAGGTCGTGTTTGTTTTCGACTTCTTCAGTCTTTTCTCAGGTTGATTTTGTTTCAGAATCTTGTTCTCTCCCTTCAATAAGAGTCTAGACTCTTGCATGAAAATGTATACAGTAGTAGCTAAACAGGACAGTATGCTCCATTGATATTACGAACTGAAGGACCATAAGCAAACTGGCCATATCCCTATCTATTTCAGCAGATGTCGGTTTGCATAGCTCAACCAAAGCAGCCCTTGTCATTTATTGCCAAAGCCATTTTAACAGTTGTTCTGCCTCCTAGTAGAGACCAATTTCTTTCAATTCTAAGTCATCTAGAGCTTTTAGCATCTGTAACTGATCTTTCAATTATGCAGCACAAACTCCCAACGAGTACAAGAAAAACTGTGCAACCACAGCTGCATTTCCCCATCAGTATAGCACAAGAAAACTTTGGGCTTAGATTTGGGTAGGGGCCGCGCGAACGCAGGCCCCCACTGCCACAAATTATGACGTAGGCTCAACCTCTTGGGCCGACCTTAGGCAGGCACCCCTCCAAAGTGCAATGGAGGTCACCAACCTAGGCCATGGGCCTTCGTGATCACCCATTGACCCCGTCCAGGTAAGTATGTTCTCCAATTAACTCAGCCCATTAGTTATACTACTTCTTTTGCTCCACTTTTCTCTTAGATGCTGATGTGGGAGAATTACTCAAAGTACCATTTTTCTATATTCAATTCTCTTTGAATACAACAAGAAGTATGAAAGGTGTCTTGAGTTTAAAGGTGAACTTCTTCTTATTACAACATTGAGCTTCACAAAACTAAACCTATTACAGACGAAAAATATGCATGGAAGGAGAGCCTCATATATAATTCTTGAATTTTTAGTTGATTAAACATAGAGGTTCACATATAGCTTACTCAATGTTTTTGGCAGAAAAACGCAGCAACTGAGTTCTGCTAGTAAAATCACTAACATATTCAACATGCTACACTAGCAGCAGCAATATTGGACCTATTAATGATAATTGTAAGGTTCGTCTTAAGAGAGATGTAAACATGAAGAGAGGTGTACAACATTAAAAGTTCTATATACATATGATTTACATGATATTAGTATTATATTTAATCATTTCATCGTTCGCATGCACAATAAAGTAGCAAGAGGATGTATAAACAAAGATGAACATAAAAGCTATAGAGTAAGCCATTGAATGCAGATAGAAAGAATAAATTTTCATCTTAGGCATACAAAATCACAGAGAAGAGTCATCGTTGAGACCAAAACAACATTAAGTTCAGCAAACAGCAGAAGATCTGACAAAGCTTGAGTTTTATGAGGCATTAGTAATGTATAATAACGTCAAACTCTGTGATACAAAAGCGCATTTGCCCGATTCCAACAAAGAATTGATACATATACAAAAAAAAAATCAAAAATCAAGTTCAGAAACAACAGCTATGTGGAGAACAGTTGAAATTAATTTATCCCTATGCCTTAGCTCAAAAATACATCCAGATGCTCGAAATAAACATCTAGATGAACTGCCATAATTTCCAAAAGGACCTTCCACATCTGATAAACATAGAGGCCCAATTACGGGAATAGCAAAATTTCATTTTGTCCCACATGGGGGAAACACTTAGCCGATTATAACACACAAATGATTTTGTCATCTTTATTTGTGTGATTCATAACAATATTAAAAGTGTTTGTAATCAAATATTTATGAGATAACTTTTAATTATTTCTCGATTATATTTTCATTATTCATTCTTTATTACGTAGTACATTCAAATTTATATTTTTTTAATAGATAGCTTGAAGAACATCTCAATAACATTTTAAAGTAAAAATGCAAATTATCATTTCTTTTTCAGACATATCAATTGTTCCTAATATCAATAAATGGTTAAGAGATTTAATAATTCTTTATCATGGTCAAAAAATAATTTCCTACTTGATTTGCCTTTCATCTCAGTGTCTTATTCAGATTAAATGTATACTAATTCCTATTGAACAAAAGGTTTTGATCGAATATTTCTCTCGAATTCAATTGGTTAGAAAAGAAATATGAAAGGAAATGTGAAAACAATAATAGCATACCTAGTGAAATTTCATAAATAGAGTCTGGGAAGGATAAAATGTATACAGACCTTATCAATACCTCACAGAGATAGAGAGTTTGTTTTCAGAAAACCTCAGCTTATATATATCAACCCCAAAAGCAGAAAAATACTAGATATAGAGCTCGTTTGGATTAGCTGGAAAAAAATGACTTTTAAAAAATTCTTCAAAAACATTTTAAAGTATTGAAACTTATTTTAAAAATAAACAGTTACGTCTTTGGATAAGAGTGTTTAAGCTGAAAAGAAGTTGTTAATATGTCTTGGTACCAAAGAGCTGTTAAGCATTTTTTTAGTCAAAATGTCTGAAATACCCTTAAACTGTTACATATTATAAAATGTTAATTATTACTCTAAATTTTTGTTTCTAAATTAGATTAAATTAGAATTAATTTATTTTAATTCATCTAAAAAAAATAAAATAAGAAGAAAATAATTTAGAAGAGAAAAAAAAAAGAAAGAGCAAGAAAAAGAAGAAAGAATGGAAGAAAAGAAAAAACAAGAAGGAAAAAAATGGAAGAAAGAAAGAGCAAGGAAAAAAAAAGCAAAATTTAAAAAAAAACATAGAAAAAAAAGAAAGAGCAAGAAAAAGAAGAAAGAATGGAAGAAAAGAAAAAACAAGAAGGAAAAAAATGGAAGAAAGAAAGAGCAAGGAAAAAAAAAGCAAAATTTAAAAAAAAACATAGAAAAAAAAGTAAGAGCAAAATAATATAGAAATATAAGCAAACATTAGAAATAAAAAGGTAAATTTGTTGGTCAAACATAAATGACTTTTAAGTTAGAAAGACAAAAGTAAGGGGACCAACTTCTAACTTTTGACTTATTTCAAGTTATTTTAGGATTTGTCAAACACTTTCAAAAGCTAAAAAGAGTTTATCCAAACACCCTCATAGAATAGTAATTAGAATGAAAAACCCTAATATTCGACCTCTATTCTTTTCTATCTAAGGTCATGTCCTCGGTGATATGAAGCTGCCCCATATCCTGTCTAATCACTTCCCTCTAATAATTTTTCAATCTACCTCTACCCCTCCGCATAATCCCTAAATCAAACCTCTCGCACTTTCCAACAAGAGCATTGATACTTTTCCTCTGCACATGCCCAAATCATCTCAGTCTCGCTTTTCTTATCTTGTCTGCCACAGAGGTCACCCTTACCTTCTCCGGAATGACCTCATTCCTAATCTTACACACATTATGTCCACACATCCATCAAAATATCCTCATCTCCCAACATGCATCTTCTGAACATGTGAATTTTTTACTAGCCAACACTTCATCCCAGTAAAGACGGTCTAATGACCATTCCATAAAACTTACCTTTAAGTTTAGGTGGTACTTTCTTATCACACAATACTACAGAGGCAAGCCTCAATTTCATCCAGGTTGCCCAAAACGATGCAGGACATCATTATCAATATCATCATTCCTCTAGATGATAGACCGAAGCTTTCTCTCTTGGGAATAGATTGTTGGGATACGCTATTAACCATGTAATTGTATTATGTTATTTTGAATCCCTTGTAAAGACTATTTGTGTTGTTATAATAAAGTCTTGGTTTAAATAGATTATTTTGTACATATGTGTGTCCTTTACTTATATTGTAGATAATTTGGTGTAGGGAGTATTTTAACTCATACACAGAAGATTAAAATTATCGGTTCGTATAAGTTATAAATTATTGTTCACGGTCAAAGATGAAGTGGGACTAATATCTTGATTGATCATAGCACAAGATTAAATATAATTTGATCTTGATTATGAGAGTGGTTAAACTCCAGCTTCTTGTGCTAGTACACTTTGTATGTATTGAACGGAGCACAAGATTAAATATAATTTGATCTTGATTATGAGAGTGGTTAAACTCCAACTTTTTGTGCTAGTATATTTTGTATGTATTGAACGGACCAATTGAAGAAATTTATTTATGTTATGAATTTTTATAATAAATTCTCAAGTTTATTGCATGTACTTATACTCTTAATCTTGATATAATTATTATGATCTATGTGATTTGATTTATTATTTTAATCTATTGAAAGGTGAGACTTTTTCAATGAGTCGATAAAATACTAGTAGATTGGATAATAATGAATTGCATTAGTGAAATAATAATTAGTTGATAGAACCGTGTCTCGGTCTCAAATTGAAGACACCCATTTACGGCTACTTATAAGTTTTCACGTGAAAACCCTACAGGTGAATTTTAATATCTGTCATGTGAAATAAGTTAAGTAGTAAAGGATTAACTTAATCAATAAATTAAATTATTTTCAGAAAAATTGATTTATTGATTGGTGTCAGTAATTCTAACACGGGGAGTTAAAATAAGATGTGATGATGGATTTTGAAATTAAATCGAGGAGTTCAGTTACAAACTTTTAGTGGAATAGTTTAAATTTATTGTGATATGATAATTCTTTCAATTACGAATTATTATCATAATAGGAAGCCTCTATTAATAAGTTCACGGTCCCTACTGCGTCTGGTTTATTGATCAATTTTTGAGAATGTAAATAATATTCTGGAAGGAGTTTTAAAAGCTGACCTTTTATATATTTTATTTTTATGATAAATATATTATTTATTTAAAACGAAATTAAAAAGAATATTTGGTTCTTAATGGAGAAAACGTTTTGGAGATATTAGGGATTAATGACTATTGATTCAATAGTCATTATTGGCCCTTAACACCCAAAAACCTTTTTCTGACCCTTCTTCTTCTTCCCTAACCCCTGGAAAAAAGGGGATAAATAGGGGAGAAGACTAGGGTGTTGAGATACAGGTTTTTTGAGGAAAAATCTTTCCCACACGAGATAATATTGAGTGTATAAACGAGATAGCAGTAGAAGTTTGTGGTCCTGGATTCTGCTACAGAGAACGAATTGTCACAAAGCTTCCAAAGGTATGTCTTTTCTTGATCCCGTTTTACATTAACAAAATATTATGTGAGTCTAGATCTTGTAAATTGTGCTACCGCTGCGTGAATGTCGATTTCACTCTAACAATTGGTATCAGTAGTCTCCTTACATTAACTGTTAATGTAATTTAGAATTGAATTTGCAAGTTTTCTGTTCTTGATTTAAGGAATTTTAGAGAATAAGTTTAGTTCTTGCTTTTAAGAAATTTCTTAGAATAATTTTATGTCTTCTAAATTGGACTTTGAGTGTGTTTCTATTCTCTAACTGCGGATTTTGTGAGAATAGATATAGCATGCATTTTGTATCTTGTGAATATATTCAATACGAATCTGTTTCATGAAAAGAAAACTGAAATTGACTTGCTGCTTGCTCATAAACGCCTGTTTGATTGTTGATGTTTTCGTCCAAGAAAAAAGTCATACCTTTTATGGATTAAGGGAAAATCTGTAATGTTTTTCAACTTTGCCCAATCATGATTGTTTCGATAATATTTCTTTTAACATCATCATGCCCGAGCAATCTTGGTTAGGATTATAGTTTTTCCCTCAAATCTACAGTTTCGGATAACTAAAAAAATAGTTTTTTGCGATTAAGGGAAAATATGTCTGGTTTTTGGAGTTTGCGCAATCACAGTGGCTTTTAAAATGCTACAACCAGTAGCGTAGTGGTTGGGCCATGTTGAATAACCCGTCTGATTTACCCTTGCCATTAAACTGACAATGATTGTCAAATTTGATCAGTATTGGAGTTTTCTGATTTTCACGAACTCCGATTGATCTAATTTTGGCCGGTTCATTAGAAATGACCTACTGAGCAATACCCACAGCTTTGTCATGGTGTACGCTGGTTTTTGGCTAAAAGACGTTGTTTAGATGAATTTTTGACCATTTTTCTGTTTTCTGAAAAATTGAAACTTTTAGAAAAAAAAATTTCACATTGTGGGGTTGCAAGGGTTGATGTTTTCTGGTTTTTAAAACTATTTTACAGCAACAATGTATCTTTATATATGGACTTTGGTCCTTTTCCCCATCGGATAAACATGTTCACAACGCCTTGTTTATAATATCTTTTGATTTGATGACCAGTTTTACTTTCCTAACTAAGTTGCTTGTTGAATCATTGTTCAAAAGATTAAGTATATATTTGCCTCAACTGAACACATTATTCTCTAACTGAGTTGGCCATGTTTCTGTTTTAAGTGGACATATACTTGAGCATGCTCATATATTTGCTGGAATAGTTAAGTTTCACTAACGATTCTAACTGTTCATATGCATGATTATATGTGTCTTGTGGCTTTTTAATGTTGCATATATCTAATGATCTATTTTATTTTAACTCTCAGACTAAGTATGTCTTTCTTCAATCCCTTAACTATTATCTTGAATCAAAATAAGTTGGAAGGTCCTAATTATGTAGACTGGAAAAGAAATCTAGATATTGTTCTTACTACTGAGGGCTATAAATTTGTTCTGGTTGAGGAATGTCCCATTAAACCTGCTGATCCTACACCTGAAGAGGCTGAGGCCTATGATAAATCGGTAAAAGCTGATGAGATGGCAAGGTGCTACATTCTTGCCTCCATGGCGAATGTCTTGAGCATCAACATCAGCCAAAAAGATGTTTGAGGAGCAGAATCGTGTTGCAAAGCAGACTGCAATGAAGGCACTTTTAACCACCAAAATGGCTGAAGGTTCCTCGATTCGGGAGCATGTGCTGAAATTGATGAGTTACTTGAATGAACTGAAAATACTTGGTGCTGAGATTGATAAGGAGTCACAGGTCGAGATGGTCCTTCAGACTTTGCCGAATAGTTTTCAACAATTTTGCTTGACTTATAATATGAACAAGATGGACTTGTCATTAGCGAAATTGTTAAATGAGCTACACGCGACAGAGACTATCATCAAGCAGCAAACTCCTACTGCGTTGTTGCTAGACACAGCTGACCCATCTTCTTCTAAACCGGCTAAAGCTCAAATTAAGAAGAAGAAAAAGCCTCGCAAAGTTGTGACACAAGGAGATCCCAAGGGTGGTATAGCCAAGCCGAAAGGTAAATGTTTCCATTGTAAGCAGCCTGGTCATCACAAAAAGCAATGCCCTGTCCTACAGGCTAAGCTAAAAAAACAAAGGTAATTTTTTTTTCTTAATGTCATTGAAACCTGTTTAGCGGTTGTTTCTACCCAATTATGGGTTGTAGATTCGAGAGCCACTAATCATGTCTGCATTTCTTTGCGGGGGTTTCAGGTGACAACGCAACTAAGTGAAAATGAAGTCTCTGTTTTTCAAGTCAATGGAGATCCAGTACCAGCCCTAGGTATAGGAGTTGTTTCTATTTCTTTTAGTTCTTCTAGGATTCTTATTTTGAATAATGTCCTTTATGTACCTTCACTAAGAAGGAACTTAATTTCAGTTTCAAAAATAATGGATATCGATTATTTGATTTTCTTTAATAGTAATTGTGCTATTATTAAGCGTAATAACCTTTTTCTCCATAGTGCTCCAAGAATGCATGATTTATTTATGTGTGAAATTTCCCATACCTACAACATAATGAACTAAATAATATTGATGTTTCCAACAAAAGAAAGTGTATTCTTGGATTGAGTCCTACTTACTTATGGCATTTACTTCTCTGTCATATTAGTATTAATCGAATTTCATGGTTGGTTTCTGATGGACCTTTGAGTTCATTAAAAATGGAGGCACTACCAACCTGTAAATCCTGTTTAGAAGTCAAAATAACGAAGAGGCCTTTCCCTTCTAAAGGGAATAGAGTCGCTAATAAGTTAAAATTAGTTCATTCTAATTTGTGTGGCCCGATAAATATACAAGCACGAGGTGGTTTTGAGTATTTCGAAACCTTTACTGATGATTGTTAATTTGAAAAATGACTT
This sequence comes from Solanum virginianum, assembly GCA_000787875.1. NCBI lineage: Eukaryota > Viridiplantae > Streptophyta > Magnoliopsida > Solanales > Solanaceae > Solanum > Solanum virginianum. Next base: position 17,066 of record DF366427.1, read on the forward strand.
TGACTTTCGAACATCCGATTTAATACTTAATTAATTTAAGTATAAATCAAATTTCCAAAATTTTAAGAGTCGCCACCTAATTTTAAGGATAATTAGAAAACTAATAGAACATTTAAAAAGACTTAACAAAAAAAAATCTTTTTAAAATACCAAAGAAATAGTTCGAGTTCAATTTTCATTTTGAGAAGAACTTAATCACTCTAAATGACTGCTAACTTGCGGTTGACCAACAATTAGGAAGTTTGACAAAAAATTTGACTAAATTTTAAAAAAAAATTAGCTAAGTTTGCAAAATATTGACTAAGTTAAAAAAACGACCAACTTAAAGAAAAAAGGTTGACCCATACTTGAACCAATTTTACAAAGTTTTGCCAAATAATTGTAGGGATAATTCTAACACAAAGAGAATTATAAAATGGAAATTAACATAAATGAAGATATGTTGGGGAAATAATTAGATTAATAACAATCAAATAATACAAAATAAATGTTAGAGTTAGTATCAAACAATAAGTATATCAAATAATATAATATAAATTAGATTAATAACAATCAAATAATACAAAATAAATGTTAGAGTTAGTATCAAACAATAAGTATATCAAATAATATAATAAATGCATAAAAGAATTAAAACACAAATTGGGCCAGGCAGACCCAAAACCTCCACCTGTCCTACTTTCTAAGTTGTGGGCCTGCCAAACCCTTCAGAAAATTTGCCCCAGCTGCTGCCAGTGGGCTTTGGCCCATATTTCTTGTGATATACACTTAAATGTATATTTGTTGTATATCAGTGTATATTCACTGATTTTGGCTTAAAACCCTGTATTTTAGCTTCCTTTCATGTATCTTCCTTTTAACGAATCCCATAGGACAGCATGATTCGAGAATGCAAAGGGGAGCTCCAATGAGCTCAAGTCCCATTCACAGCAAGCGAAGAAAGAAAATAGATAAGTGGAATGAAGGTCTTTTGATAGCCAAAAACAAACTTCTTCTTTTTGTTTAAAAGTAAATGAACAAGTCAAAAGAGAACTCAGTAATGCTAAGACACACGAATATACAATCCCTCCCTTGACACAGTTAAGAAAGGAAGTGAAATACCCATGAAAATGAGACATAAAAGTGATCTTAAACAAACTCAAGTCCAAAAAGAAGATTTCATGATGATAAATAAAGTTAAAATTAAAACCCCAAGACTAAGTGGAATTCCAAAGTTTCGATACATGAAGGGACTAACACAAAAACATGTATATCAGTTTAACATTTAAAGAAAAAGCAAATAATCAATGTTTTGTTTAAAGAACAATGCAATGATATCCTTTTAAAAAATGGCAACTTGAAGAAGGTACTTCTTGGATTTTAGACACTCCCTAGACACATAGGTTTAACAGTAACAAACTAAGTGATGGACTTAGCAACATGAACAATTGATAAACTAATTAAGCATCTTATTCAAGCATAAAAGAGAGCAAGTGATGAGAATTTGAACATTTGATAGTCACATACATCACATATTAACAACAAACAAGAATCATCACTAAGAAAAGTAAGAAAATTTCAAACCATTGTAGAGACTATCACAGGAAATATTAACAACAAACAAGAATCATCACTAAGAAAAGTAAGAAAATTTCAAACCATTGTAGAGACTATCACAGGAATAAATCAGCCACTAAACTGCAAAGTAACCCATTTTTTATCTCTTAAAAGGTGCTGAGAAGAAAACCAGATTCCAAAACAGGAGCAAAATCTCAGAAAAAGAAAACCCAAGCAAATGAAGATTCTCCGTACAAACTCAGTAGCTATTTATGTCGGAACAGTGTCCAAATGGGAACATTAGAGCTAAACGACCAATTGATTTCCAGAAGAGAATGAAACTTCAAAACGAAAATATATCCATGTAAGCACAAAATTTAACCCAACAATATGGACAACTATAATATTTTCTGGTTGAACTCACATGCTCATACAGGTCAGTAAGCAATAAAGAAAGCAAAACCATGACCTCCAAGACTCGTACCAGTAAAGCAATATCTCAGGAAGAGGAATATGCAAGCAAATTCTAACAAACTGATTTTTAAACAGAGAACCAACATGTAGTCATAGCAATAACATGTAAATGAACACATTTATGGACACGTGCGACAGTTTATGACGTAAGACTTGAGGTTTCGAGAGCTAACAGTCAGCTTAATGATCAAATCACACGAGAACTGGACATATGCGACAGTTTATGACTTAAGACTTGAAGTTTCAAGAGCTAACAGTCAGCTTAATGATCAGATCACACTAGAAAACAATGATTGAGTCAACATGATAGTAGCAGCCCTAAAACACCTACTGGAGATTGATATTATAGCAAGAAATATAAGGAGAAACTTAGAGATTGCACACTCAGTCGTAGGTAGAACACTCAAAACATTTCAGATTGTTTCATAGGAATCAAGGAAAACCATCATATGCACTAGATACAGACCATAATCAGAAAAGGAAAACAGATTGCTAAGGAATTACAGGAGGACAGATTGCATAAGTATGAGTGTTGAACACTTTCACGTGTTTAAAAACTGCCAAATATATGATCTGCACATTCACTTTAATCAAAGGTAATAGATCAGGTTCCTAATCAAAGATCTATTCTTATTTTGATAAGATTATCACATATTCGACTCTTAAGACAAAATCACTTTTTGACAAACAACAACAGAAACTTGATTTTTAGCTCATAAGAGTGAAGACAACATTCTAGGAGATGAAGATGCAGAAAACCTGAACAAATTAGGGACATGTCAAACCAGAAGGATGCAGACATCAAACAAAAGAGTTTTAGACTCACACTTACATATTTTGGAGATAAAAAGGAAAGGGTCGCAGAACAGAGGTGTTCTCAGTACATTAAAACAAAATGGGAGCTCAATTTGACATGACTTAGAGCTACATAATTGTATCATACCAACAGCAGCTCAGATTCATGAGAAACAGAGTAAGACAGGCATAAAGACATGTTTTCCTATTTTAAGCATACAACTAACTGATAAGGCTTAATTTTCTCTACTTTGTTTAATGTAAAGTGAAATCTCAATAAGAAAAGGATGTGAACAAACTCTAAATGCCAGATTACATTAAATCCAATAGCACCTTAGAGCTATACTGTCCTCCATAAAGACAGGACTTGAGAGCAAGGAGTTTAACTTTCAAAAAGAAAAACAGTAACCTCAAAGCATGTAAGAAGCAAAGTAAAGAGAGATTTTCCAGAGACCAACAAGAAACAGAACAGCAACTTAAGACTTTGAGGCTTGAAAACTAAAGGTTGAAGCAGGAAATAAGGATGGGAACAAGAGTGAGTTTTCAAAAAATATGAGAGGGATAAACAACAAGGAAACCTGAAAAAAAAAGTATAGTATTTAGGAAAATGAACTTGTTTCAACACAAACATCATGAGTGGAAATCAAGGGACTTATTAAGACCCTTACCCAGTGACCTAAACAAATTATAAACAATGTGTAGCAACTAAGTAGAAAGATATCAGCCTTTATATTATCAAAACCATAATCGTTTATCTACTGTAAAATAGAATCTCAGGAAGAAATTAAGGTAAATAGGATATCAGCCTTTATATTATCAAAACCACAATTGTTTATCTACTGTAAAATAGAATCTTAAGAAGAAATCAGGGTAAATAGACTCAAACCATCAGTATAGGCCAAAATCAGAGAAGAAAGTGACCAAAAACTAGCATTAAACAGGAAAGAAGCTGTAAACAGAAACCAACAGTGTGTTCGATTATTAAAAGTGTAACACCATTTTCATGTATTCAAAGCTCTTTCATGAAACAGAAAAGCAAATGAATAAAACCACCCTCAATCAGAAAGAAAAAGGCCACGATGATGTGAGCCAGAAACAGAGAAATGGTTGCTCGAGGATGAAACCACAAAACAAGATCATTTGAAAGCTTACTTAACCAGAAATGCTTCAACCAAAACACAACACACATCAGCAGCTACACCTTAGCACCAAAGAAAAACAGAGAACAGAAGCATGCTTTTAACATTTTCAGCAATTTCAACGTAATAGAGACAAGTATGTCATTGTCATTTGAAGCTCAAAAGTCAGAATGAATGAGGGTGAAACTGAAACAAAATGACATGAGCAGGCAAGGAAGATTTAGTTTACATGGAACTTAGAACAAGCACAAAGCAGACTTGAGACAACTTGTGACTTAACATCTAAACTCGAGCTGAAACAAACTTCATCTATTAATCGGATTATTACTATCACAGGAACATCATAGTAGTTCAGAGTAAAACTTCAAACGACAACAACAACAGCTAACTCATTTGACAGAATCAAGAACATTCCACCATAACACCAGACTTCAGCCTCTTATTCGATTAAATTAATGAGTATTACGACCCTCAATCAGACCAGAAGCTTAGAAAAGCCCACATTTGGCAAATTGAAAATGAAATACATAACCTCTCAACAGCATTCAAGTAAAGTGTCTGAGAATGTTACCTCTTTAGGAGCAGCAAAGTGAGACGTCGACGAGTCTGAGAAACTTTCACCACCAAGTAGTTGCACCCTCGAACCTCCTTGCTTCCTTACTGAATCCTCCTAGCTTTTACGACCTCGAAAACGAATGATCTCTTCTAGAATTTTTTTAGAAATTTTAGGTTTCCTTTAGGTCCAGAAAGATTGTGAAATTTCAAGTTTTCTAGATGATTTCACTGCTGTAGCAATTGATTGAGGTTCTTAGGTTTTTTTAAAAATAAAAAATCGCTTCCTTCAAATTGGGGAAAAGGGGATATATAGGGATTTTCTAGGGTTCCAAAATAGGGCGGAAATTGGGGTTATTTCGAATTTCAAATCCGAAATCTCCCCAAATTATATCCTGTTTTGGAACCCAGAATATCCAAAATAATTCCTTAATCCGTTGGGGAAGGGATAGGTGGACGACTCGATAGTGAGCAAGGACGATGGGTATGAGGGATGATGACGCGTATGTACGAATTGGGGAGGGAATCGTTGAGGGGAATTTTGATTTTTAGCGTTTTCTGTTAGGTTTGGTTGCTGGGTTCATCGTGAAGATGAAGAAGAAAGGGGGGTCGGGGAGAGAGAATGTAACGTGTGAGGGGGAAAATAGAAGAGAAAAGGAAAATTGGTATTATATTATATATATGTATAGTGTAAATGTTGGCTGAAAAAGAATGGGCCGGGTTTTTTTTCTATTTTAAAAACCAATTATTTCAAATTGTCAAAATTAAAAGCTCTATAATTAATTCGTATTGTGAAGGGTAAAAATTGGGTGTCAACAATGATTACTTAAAACATACATACGTTTATTTGTTCCGCCGTAAATCTGAATGCTTTGAAAAATTCAAAGAATTTAAGGTTGAAACGGAAAAGCGACATGGTAAACATATTTAAACATTACGATCTAATCGTGGTGGTGAATATCTTTCTGCTGAATTCATTCAATACTTCTCAGAACAAGGAATTATTTCTCAATATTCTTTCTCAAGAACACCTCAACAAAATGGTGTGGCAGAACGTAGAAATAGAACTCTTTTGAAAATGGTTAGATCAATGTTAAGTTATTCTGATTTATCCTTTTGCTTTTGGGGTTATTATTAGAACCCACATTTTGGTACGTTGGATTAATTATGAGCCAAGA
>DF366426.1:0-18473 GCA_000787875.1 Solanum virginianum
TTATTCATGGTTGTGAAGTACACCACAACTATGAATGGGATGCTATGAGGTATTTTAGGAAATGTTTCACTTCTTCATGGTCAATAACGTGCTTTAGGTGTAAATATAAGTCTATTCCCCTAAAGAATGCTCTTTGTTCTTCTAGATCATGCCAATACAAAGAGGAAGACTAAGGAGAGCCCGTATACCCAAGGAGTAACCAGCCCCTCCTGATCCATAAGTTCCTCAAGATGGAGAGGTAGCCGAAGAAGACTTCTGGGATGCCATCATAATGTTAGCCCATGCTGTGACCAACCAAATGAACCAAGGGTCCCAAGCCTGTCATGCTCCTACTCCAGCCTTAATAGTGAGGGATTTCACAAGTATGAATCTATTGGGTCAAAGGGCAAAAGGAGGTCAACAAGGGTTGCTCCAAGGAAAAATAGGTTTTATGCTCTCCAAGGAAGGCAAGGAGTGGATGAACTGCCCGATGTTGTCACTGGTATATTAAAGGTTTTTGATTATGATATGTATGCTTTGATATATCCGGGTGCCACACGTTCTTTCATTACTCCTTTTGTTGCTAATAAGCTTCATGTGTATCCTGAATTGTTGTGTGAACCTTATGAAGTGTCTACCTTTGTTGGTGAGTCCATTATTACTAAAAGAGTCTATAGAGATTGCCTTGTGTCTGTATTGCATAAAGTCTTTCCTTGTGATTTTGTTGAGCTAGATATGGTGGATTTTGATATTATTCTTGGATGGAATGGTTGCATGCATATCATGCGTCTATTAATTATAGAACCCATAAGGTTATATTCCAATTCCCTAATGAGCTCGTGCTTGAGTAGGAAAGTCGTAATGTGGTGGTCAAGGGAAAATTCATTTCTTGTCTTAAAGCCTAAAAGTTGATTTCTAAGGGTTGCATTTATCATCTTATGAGGGTTAGGGACATTCAGTCTAAAGTCCTTCCTATTGAGTCGATTCTGGTGGTCAATGAGTTTCTTGATATCTGTCCAAATGAACTTCCTGGTGTTCCTCCCAAAAGTGAAATAGACTTTGGTATAGATATCCTTTTTGATACACAAGCCATTTTCTTTCCCCTTACCATATAGCCCCAGCGAAATTGAAGGAGTTGAAGGATCAATTGATGGATTTGTTGGAGAAGGGTTTCATAAGGCCTAGCAAATCAGCTTGGGGTGCACTAGTATTATTTGTAAAGAAAAAGGATAGTTCCCTTAGGATGTGCATTGATTACCGGCAACTCAATCGAGTCACCATAAAGAAGAAGTACTTTATACTAAGGATTGATGACCTTTTTGATGAACTACAAGGGGTTAGTCACTTTTCTAAGATTGATCTTTGATCCGAATACCACTACGTTAGAGTGAGGGAGTGTGGTATTCCCAAGATGACTTTTTGGACTAGTTATGGGAATTTTGAATTTGTGGTAATGTCTTTTGGCTTGACTAATACATCGGCTATATTTATGCATCTCATGAATAGGGTCTTTAAACCCTACCATGATATGTTTGTGGTAGTCTTTGTTGATGATATATTGATTTATTCCCTGAGTGAGGAAGAGCATGTGAATCACTTTAGGGTGGTGTTGCAAATCTTGAGGGATGAGAGGTTATTTCCAAAATATGAAACGTGTGAATTTTGGTTGAATGAGGCTGCTTTTCTAGGGCATGTGGTGTCAGGTGATAACATTAATGTGGATCTTTAGAAGACAGAGGTAATAACAAATTGGCCTATGCCCTTGATTCTGATGTATATTAAGAGTTTATTGGGTTTGGCAGGTTACTACCGGAGGTTTGTGAATGGGTTCTCTTGTATTGTTTCCCCTATGACAATATTGACTCAAAAAAAGGCAAAATTTGTTTGGACTGATGAATCCACAAAGAGTTTTCAAACTTTGAAATACAAGCTTATCTCCACTCCTATCTTGGCTCTACTAGAAAGATTAGAGGGGTTTGTGGTTTGTTGTGATGTCTCAAGAATTGGTTTGGGGTATGTTTTGATGCAAAATGGCAAGGTGACAGCATATACCTCTAGGCAACTTAAGGTGAGCAAAATATCCCACCCATGATCTTGAATTGGTGGTTGTAGTGTTTCCTTTGAAAATGTGGTGTCACTATTTGTATGAGGTTCATATTGATGTATTTACCGACCACAAGAGTGTCCAATATGTGTTCACACAAAAATATCTTAACTTGCAAAAAGGTGGTTACATCTCCTTAAAGATTATGACATGAGTGTGCATTATCATCCCGTTAATGCTAATGTTGTGGCTAATGCTCTAAGTAGAGTGTCCATGGGTAGTCTAGCTCATATTGACATTAGTAATGTAGAGGTGGCTAGAGAGGTTCACCGGTTGGCTAGGTTGGGAATTAGGTTGGATGAAGTTGAAAATGGTGACATAATGGTTATTGATGGTTCCAAAACTTCTTTGATTGAGGAAGTGAAGTCAAAACATGACCTTGACCCCTCCTTGCTAGAGTTGAAGGTTAACAAGATGTTGACCCTGCCATGCTAGAGTTGAAGGCTTGGGTGAAGGATGGCAAACTGGAGGTCTTCTCCCAAGTGGGAGATAGTTCCCTTAGGTACCAAGATAGGTTGTGTGTCCCTAATATTGATGAGTTAAGGGAGTTAATTTTGAAGGAGGCTCATAATTCATCCTCTCTACAATCACCCATATCAAATCATGCTGATTTCGGGACTTCGGTAAACCAGTAATGAAATCTATGTTGATCATGTCCTATTTCTACTCAATAATTTTGAAATTCTGAGCCAATCCACATGGTCTTTGATGTTCAACCTTGACCTGTTGATAATTAGGGTGCTTAGAGAAATACTCAACAATGTCCTTCTTTATTCCATTCCACCAATAGATTTCTCTTAAGTTGTGGTTCATCTTCGGGGAACCAGGATGGATAGAATATCTACAGCTATGAGCCTCATCCATGATTCTTATTTGGACACCGTCAACATCAGACACACACAATCTACCTTGGTACCTTAACACCCCATCTCCCCCTTTGGAAAAAACCATCACCTTCTGCTTGTTAATTGCTTCTTTCAATTGGAACAAAATAGGGTCTTGGTCTTGCTTTTCAATCACTTTTGACACTAAAGATTAAGCAGAACCATTCTGAACATTGACCCCGCGTTCATTGTTCTCCTCAAGTTTCACTCACAGTCAAGCCAGTCTATGAAATTCCTTAGCCAATTCTATCACCCATTCCACCACATGGACGGTGCTACCATAGACAACCTACTGAGAGCATCAACAACAATGTTAGCCTTATCTAGGTGGTAGAGGATGCTCACATCATAATCCTTGAGTAACTCTGCTGTAGGTTGAGCTCCTTCTGATTGAATACATATTGTAAGTTCTTGTGGTCAATGAACATGTCCACATGCACTCTATAAAAATAGTGATGCTAGATCTTAAGTGTGAATACCGCTGTTGCCTACTCCAGATCATAAGTCGAATAGTTCTTCTCATAGATCTTAAGCTATCTAGAAGCATAGGGTATTACCTTCCCTTTCTACATCAGCACACAATCCAGTCCTACTCTGGATGCCTCATATTATACTACAAAGTCTCCCATCCCATTAGGCAACATCAAAACTAGTGTTGTATTACTCTAGTCTTTAACTCTTGGAAACTCCTCTCATATTCGTCTAACTACTAAAACTTGCCCTTCATCTAAGTTAGAATGGTCAAAGGTGCTGACAAAGAAGAGAAGCCCTCAACAAATCTGCGATAATACCCTGCCAATCCTAAGAAGCTTCTTATTTCCATCGAAGAGATAGGTCTATGACAGTTCTTAACCGCTTTGATCTTATGGGTATCCACCTGCATACCATCCCTCGAAATAACATGGCCTTGGAAAGACATAGATTTGAGCCAAAACTTACACTTTGAGAATCTTGCATACAACTCATGGTCCTTGAGAGTTTGCAAAACAACTCTAAGATGATTAGCATGCTCCCCTTAATCCTAGAATACACCAGGATGTCATCAATGAATACGATCACGAATATGTCAAGATACAGCCTGAATACTCTATTCATCAAATCCATGAAAGTTGGAGGTGCATTAGTCAACCCAAAGGACATGACCAAGAACTCAAAATGACCATACCTTGTCCTAAAGGTTATCTTTGGAATGTCACTTTCCCTCCCCTTCAATTGATGGTAACCTGATCTGAGGTCTATCTTGGAGAAGCAAGTAGCACCCTAAAGTTGGTCAAATAGATTATCTATCCTTGGGAGCAAATATTTATTCTTTATTGTGACCTTATTCAGTTGTCGGTTATTTATGCATATTCTGAGAGACCCATCTTTTTTACCTGGGGAAGGGATACATATTCCTTATTGTAACCTTGTTCAATTGTCAATAGTGTATGCACATTCTAAGAGACCCATCTTTCTTATGCACGAATAGGACAAGAGCACCCAAAGGAGAGACACTAGGCCTTATGAAACCTTTATCTAACAAGTGTTTCAATTGTTCTTTCGATTCTTTCAACTCAGAGGGAGCTATTCTATAAGGTGGAATTGAAATGGGCTGGGTCTCAGGAAAAATGTTAAAAATAAAGTCAATCTCCCTATCTAGAGGGACTCTAGGTAGATCCTCAAGAAACACTTCGGGGAACTCATTAATAACTAGGACTAACTCAAGAGTAGGAGACTTAACATCACAGGACTTGACAAAGAGTAGGAGACTAAACATCACAGGACTTGACTCACACGAAGTGATAAATACAACCTTTGGAGATCAACTTTCTGGCTCTAAGATAGGAGACAAATTTGCCCTTAGGTGCAACAAAACTCCCTTTCTACTCTAGAATAGGCTCATTAGCAAATTAAAACTTAAAAATCTAGGTTCTACAATTAAGAGAGGCATAACAAGCATCTAGTCAATCCATGCCAAGTATCACATCAAAGTCAACCATCTCCAATTATAATAAGTCAGCTAAGATATCTGTATGATAAATAGATACTAGATAATTTCTATAAACCCTCTCAGCTAAGATTGACTTACCAATAGGAGTGGAAACAACAAAAGGTTCAACTAAACACTTTGGGAGAATACCAAACTTACTAGCCACATAGGGAGTGATAAAAGACAAAGTGGCACCAGGGATAAGCAATGCATAACAAGAAAATTTAAAGACTCAAAGCATACCCGTAACAACATCTGATGCAGCCTCCTAATCATGTTGATTACCTATAGTAGAAAAATAGTTTATCTTGCCTCCTGTACCTGTAGTAGTATCCCTCTAAAATGATTGCCAGTTGGGCATGCCAGGAAGGACTATGCTCTGTTGCTCCCTTCACCTCATCTCCTCTTTGGACACTCAAATTGGAAGTGACCAGTTTATCCACATGAATAGAAAATATCCTTACTCACACGACAATCACCCAGATAAAGCTTACAACAATTGTCATAAGGTTGCTTTCCCTTCGTACCTTAGGTCTTACTTGTCTGAGATGTGCACCCTGATCCCTAAAATTCTTGTAACCATAGGACTTCTGATCATACGTATTTGGTTGGATAGTCGTACTCGCTACAGAGGGTGCAGTATGAGATTATCTTTTCTTGAAGTAGGACTTATCACCTTTATTCTGTCTCTGTTCTCTAAGCTTATGCCCTACTGATTTTACTTATTTGATCATCTGCTCTTTTCTATCTCTTCTTTTATCCTCCTCTATCTATTGGGCATACATCATAATCCTAGAGATGTCCATGTCAAGGATCAACAAAGCCGCCTTGCACTCTTTCTACACATGCTTGACCAAGTCAAGCACAAACTTTCTCATCCTTACCCTCATGTCTAGGACCATCTCCCGAGCATATTTGGACAACTTAATAAACTTAAGACTGTACTCCTTAATGGTCATCCCTCCTTACTTCAAGTTCACAAACTCGTCAACCTTCACCTCCCTTAACTCTTGGGGAAAGAAATGGTCAAGTAAAGTAGCTTCAAACTCTTCTCATTTTGTAGGCTTTTCATCTTTACCTCTACTATCCTCCTATAGGTTGTACCAAAATGTTAGCAATATCCTTTAGCTGGTAGGAGGCAAGCTTAACTCCTTCAATATTATTAGAATGCATAGTTTTCATGACTTTATACATCTCATCAATGATGTTCTGCAGGTCCTACTCCACCTTCGACCCCGTATGCACTGCGATTTCATCCTTAAGAAATCTATGTGTTGGGTCACAACTAAGGACTCCTTTGAGCTAGAGTTAGGAGCTTGAGGACCTCGACTATTATCCTGGGAGGCCACTAGCTGAGTTTTTATAGTGATAGCTTCCATAAAATCTACCTTTAAGGAGGGAGCTAGCTGGTGCTACGTAGGGGGCGCCTGTGGGACCTTAGCAGTCCTAGAAGGCTGACACTATCTCCTCATCTCTGTCTAAACTAGGTCATTTGATTAGGTGTTCTTAGCAGTTAGGGCTGAGTCATCTCTCTAAGTAGATGGTCCTTTCGGTGGCATTTTCTATAAACATGGAATGCACGAGTTACGATGGGATTTCCATAGATTTAAACTCTATCGCACAAACTCATATCATAGTAGAAGGGTAACACTTCCTAATATCCTATAGCCTCCTGCTCATGATGTGCGCTGCATAACACCCCCATAAATAAGACTCTACTATACATGGCTTTATAGACTCCCTTGGAAACTCGAACTCTGAGCTTTGATACTAAGTTTGTCATGCCCCAGGAGGGTACCCTTGGTGTAATTGGCACTCGAAGAATATTGCTAAACCCCAAGCAGACCATTTTGTCTCATCACATTTGTTTAATCAGTTGATTAACATAAGGTATTGAAGAACAATCTAAGCTATCAGTGGGCTACAAGACTCATCAATTCTGTCTATCAGATGGAACAAGATTAACAAGGACACAACTTAAAATAGAGAAAAGGGAAAAGAATCCCAACATCAACCATTATCTATCTGTGCCTACGAAGGCTCTATAACTATTGTCTAAGAATGTACCATGAAAGGCCATGGATACCACAACTCAAAAGAAAATAACTCAAATGAATAAAAGATAGAACCATCTCCCGAATGCAGGGGAGGACTCACCACTATCTAGAACTCGGGAACTTGTGAACCTTAATGATTGGCCTGTTGAAGTCCTCTATCTACTGAATCTATATCATGAAATGATGCAGCACCAAAGGGACATTTGTACGTGAAATGTACTTTATGTAAAATAGGCTAAAGTAAATAGTATAGGTAAGAAAACATGACATGGCATCTACTCATCAGTTACTCAATCTCAACTCAAGAGAAGGAATAGACACAATCATATCACCAACAATCAAGACCTATACCATCACATTGACATAAGAGTACTATTAACAAAGAACCTATCCGGGAGTTTGTCTAACTGACAACCACAACCTATAAGCCGATGGTGAAATAATGAAAAGATGTCCTTGCCATATCCATCCAGTACCTTGCCAGGATAAAGGACGAGTCTGTCAGTGGATTCTAAAGTCTGTCAGGTCCTCTATTGGACAAAGAAAACATTCGCTTTCATGGTCCAATCCTCTCCTACACTAGCCACATAGTCAATGGGTGTGAGTGGGACTCATTATTATCCATTTTGGTGCTCAATACTCCTCCTATGACTCAACATGCTCATAAGTCTATCATTATTAGAAGGTCTATACAATTGGTCTCTCCCTCAAACAAAGACAACACCTCATCTTCTCATCTATTAATTCTAGGACTTAGGGACATTTATTAAAGTTCCAAGTTCAATCTCTGGAAGATATCTAGGGGTTTCTCTCTCAATGAATTCCAGCAACATAATCTTCAGCACTCGCTCAATTCAAGACTCGGACCACAATAATCAAGCATACTTACAGAATCCAGGCTCTAGACATCAACCCCTAGCTTCATTCATGCAATCTTTAGCAATTACACATGTATAGTTTATACAATAGCTCAAATAATAAATTAAGCAAGTCGTTCAAGTGTTGATGATCATCAATTTAAAAAATATATGTAGATTAATAGTAGTTTTCAAGATAACAGATAAGAATTTGGTAAACAAGACTAATCAGTTTCATCTATAAACTACAACATTGAATCGGGCATATAGGAGAACAATCCCATGTTTTGGGTAGCCTTTACATACATATGACGAAGATTGTACTAATCTTCTTCAAGAATTAGACTCGAACTTTCAATCCCCTAAGCTTTCTTGTCTCCTCTCTCAAGATTTCTTCGCATAAAAACTTAAGAAAAATGGGTTTTAAAAACCCTTAATTAATATAAAATGACTTTTAAACATGTTTTAGGACTCAGGATAGGGTGGGTAATGACCAAAAGGCCCTTCCGATAAAAGAATTAAAATTTGACACTGTGCCAACACATGTCCATATTGTGCCAAGGGCATGGACATGTATATTTTCCCAAATTCCAAGATTTCAAGTTCCCATCGAAATTTAAAAAAATGTACGTGTTGATCTGCACCTAGGGCATGTCACGGCCCTGGCGCGCATCAATACTATCTCGGAGAAAAATTCAAAAAATATTTTTCAACCCGAATACTTTAAAATCGGGTTGAGACCATTTTTCCATTTGATTTTTTACGCCGATCGCAAATCCGATCTCGGATTTTCCATCAGAGCTTGAAAATACGTGTTATGTGCATGATTATATTCTAGGGATGTTTCGGTAATTTTATGGGGTATTACAATCTAGGCCATCTCGTCTCTAATTGAGTAATTGATCTTTTGCTACACCCTAATTAATCTTGAGTGATTATTTATTTACTTAATTTTATTTTTTTAAAAAAACATTATCTCAATTCGTAGAAAATAATTTCTTGGAATAAGCAAAATTAAATTTTATGAGGTGAGAAATTTGTACATATGAACATTAATTCGAATGCACAAGCAATTCAGACTTAAGATTTCCCTTTAACATACTTTGGAAAAAAAGAGATGTAATATGGTAAGAATTATGAAGCATTAAAAATTTTGGGTCCTTTTTTTTATAAAATTTTCTCAATTTTGTTGAGCCCATCCAGAACAAAAAGGAGTCAATTTCTCCTTGGTCACTAATGGAGCTTGAGTTTCAAATTATTTTCCAAATATCCAAATAAAAAAATACATTATTGTTTCACAACTGAAATCACAGATTTGAATTTGTGTATTAAGATGATTTTCCATTTGAAATTGCAAAAACGTAATCATTTTTTGTTTCTTTATTCTTCTTGTTTTCTGGTGGAACAAGATCGCTTCATGCTACCATTTTCACCATCATGTGCGGTGGATTTGAAGAATGAGGAACACGTCTATAAAAGTAAGTTTTGGAGAAGAAGGTTTTTGGATTATTTCAATATCAACATTGTTCTTATTTTTGCGCATGAACATAGGGCTAGCACATCTTTTTCCAAAGCTTTTGCTTCCAACCTGACTTCTTAAGAAGCTCTTTAATGGGTGAAAATTTCTCCATTCGATTAGGAATTAAAATGGGTTAGTGCGAATCCATTTTTGTGATTTTACTCTTGTTATCTTTTCTTTATGCATTTGGTATCTAAGACCAAATTAAATGGATTATGGGTTGAATTTAATTGATAATTTTTTTAAATAGGTAATTTGAGTCAAAAATGGAAATTTGAGATCGACTTATAGAAAATCATTAGTCTTGAGGGTACAAATGATAAGTTTGTAGACAGTAGGGGTATAAATAACTTGATATTAATAATAAAAGTAAAGTTAACTAATAAATAAAAGTTGAGGGATATTTTTCACCCTTCTTAAATAATTCGTGAAAAAATAGCTTGTTGCTCAAAACTTTACTATTACTGGGGGTGTCAAAAGAATATAAAGATTCGACTGAACCAAACCATACAAAATTGATTTTTATCTTTTTTTAAATAAAATTGTAACTTCTATTTAGCTGTATAACCATCCTAAATAATTAGGATCGTCTTTTTAATTTATGAAAGAATGCAAAAAAGATTCTGAACCTAATCAAATAACCTTACATGTATGTATATATATTTTGTATATAACATATTATATATAATATATATACATATATACATATATACATATAGCTTTCACAAATAAATATAACCTAGGTCCTATGCCTCTAGGTGATTGAACTATTTTAGGCGTTTGCTCTTTAATTAGCTTCTAATTATGTAGGTTTCAAATTAAAAGATATCATAATAGAAACTCCATCAAACAATTTGACACAGTCTATGTCAATATTCCTATATAATATTTTAGATCAAATAATATGGTAAGAAGATTCTAGATTCTTGGATCAAATAATATGGAAAGATGTTTTAGATCAAATAATATGGTGAAATAAATTATTTCTTCAAAAATATATTTGCGAAAAATATATTTTAATAATAGTGTATTTTGAAGTAAAATTTTAAAAATAAAAAATATGAAAATTAACCAAACTGTATCAATACCAAAGAGAAATCGATATGATTGGGATGATTTTAAAAAATTTAGTTTTGATTGTGCATTATAAAATACCCAAATAGTGGAGATGGTATAATTTTTAAAAAATAACTGATCGAACCGTTTCATTGATACCCCTAGCTATTAGATCACCAAGAGGTTTTCGTGAATGGACGAAAACACTTGACTTGCTATAAGTCTTTTCGGATCACTGAGATTTTTTGTACGTATTGGGTCACACCTACAGAAATAATTATTTATAGATTTTGACAAATCACAAGACTTGCTTAGAAATTTTAGCAACATATTGTTGCTTCAAACTTTGCGTAAATTAACTCCAAGTGACTCAAAATTTGATAGTCAATCTTCTAAAATCAATTGCAATAATTCTCAATAGTTAGATTCAACCCTAACCTTAAAAAATTCTATAGACTTGCTAGGGCTTCTTCAATAATTAAGCCTAACAAAATTAACCAGTAGTGTTCTTCAAAGGGATTCTACATCCCAAGTCTAAATCAACCACAAATGAGAATGAGTCCTCAGTTTTCTACCATACTTATAAAGACAAAAAAAAAAGAAGAGGAGGTGTTGATTTTACGCATATCTACATTTGACAAACTTTATGAATTGAAGACAAAAGACACTGATCTTTAATATGATCATTCAGTGAGAATTTTCGGATTGTAACATGTGATCCGGTATATAAATAGATAAAATAATTGAGTTGGAAAAGTATTGTACACCTGAAAAATTCAAATTACAACTTTGTAATACAAATCCAACACAAAATATTAAAGAATTAAAAATGACAATACATAAAATGGGTTACATACATAAGATGAGTTTGTACAAATACTAATATAAGATTATCTATACTACATCTCTATTTCTGCAGGAGCATACTGCATTTGAGCAGGAGCATCTGCACTATCTAAATAATGAGGAAAACAATAACTGAAATAAAGAAACCATGCAATGAGAACAAACACTGCTAAAAAACACTGATGAGAGTGTACATAATCCATGGCACCGATGCTTTTGGTGCTGCCCTCCTTATAGTGTCTGGTTGTTGAGCCATCATTTGATGTGTCAAAACAAATATATTCATCAACACCTCCGAATGTAATTCACATTAATTAGTATGTATTTATCTTAATTAATTTGAAAAGTTATATTTGGTGCTTATGAATTACTAGCAAAAGAGTAAGCCTATAGAAAGATAGTGAATGATACGAATAATACCCTGGGTTCATTTTTATCTAACAAAGGATTGGACATGTCCATTCTATAGAACTAAGATTTGAACTGAATAGAATTTCAGAGCTCTTATGCAACTACCTAAAGAATGAAGAAACATTACCTATAAATGAGGGCAAGTGAAGTGAATAAGTATGCACCGAAAAAGGTAAATATGAAATATCTTCATGGAAGTATGAAACATGGAGAAAAAATATATAAGAAAATACCTACTTACTCTACTCTATCAATATTAAATTTCTACTTGACGTATACCTAATATTAATGCTGCGATAAAAGAAAGAAAGATTGCAGAAGTAGGAAGATTAAAAAAGGACCTGAAGTTTATTAATAATATGGTTGTCTTGCTTAATTGATGAAATAAAAATGATACATGGAGAATAAGGTCAAATAATCCCCAATTACGGAGCTTTACAAGGCGTCTAATTTGTCTAGGTAGGTTAGAAATAGACTCGATTTCATTTCTAAAGAAGAAAATAAAATTCTTTCCCTTTTTTATGTTTTTTCGAGCTCTCTACTAGATCATTTGAGTTTTTTGAGAGAAAACTCAAAATATATAAATTTTATTTTCAGAGAACCACAAAATATAATGTCATTAGACATTTATCTAGCAATTGATAATCCAATACTTTAATTATCAAAATTTTAGAACCAACAAAATGAAAATTTTACTACTATATAGTAATGTTAATCAAGTTAAAGGGTGAGAATCCCAAATCATCGTCACTGTGTTGGAGAAAAAGCCAAAAATAATAGAAGTGATACCTTAATCCAGCATGGAAGAGGCATATTCTATAAACAAGATCAGAAAGAAATAATAATTAATGTTAGTGATAATACATAATTACTAATATAATGATAATAATTAATACTTTAGATTAGAGAACATAGAAATTAAAAGACCAAAATGCAGAGATGTAGTTTCGTAAGAGGTTATTGAACGCTTAAACAAGTAGACTGGAGAATCACAAGATAAGTAACAATTATAGTAGTTTTTCGATGTGCTTCTTCCCGACTAAAAGTAGTCTCTGTACCATTTTCCATTTTACTGACTACTATCAAAGACATGTTTCTAATATTTTGAGATAAAAATAATAATATAACATTCACCTTTTGTTCAAATATAAAAGAATTCAAGTCATATCTAATCACAACATAAAATGGTCTATCGTCAAACCAATACAAAGATACTATGATATGGAAATTTCTCTCTTTGCTACTATATTTTTTTTCTCATATATGTGGTGTACGTCAACTATGTTTTTTTGTTAAACTTGGGCCATGGACATATTTTATTAACTAAACAGAGGAATTACATCAGGCCCAAGATAGGAAATATTTGTTTTTAAATTAAACTTGGGTCATGGACCTATTTTATTAATAAAAGCAATGTAACATACATCTGGCCCAAAAAGGAAATAACATTGAGTCCAAAATTGGAAATAAAAATAGCTAGAAGGTCAACAGACATAAGAAACCCTATAAAATTGGGGGTTTTATATCCTATACTCTCCACCTCTTCGCTTCAGTAGTCGCCTTCTCTTCCAATGTTTCTCCTAATCAAGAATCAACAATTTCTTATCCTTTATCTATGGGTGGGTAATTCCTTGCACATCAAGCTTAATAAAGATTGTATCAGCTATGAAAGGTGCAATTCTTTGTCTTGTTCCCTGTCTTTTTGCAGTGATGAACACTTGTACAGATGTCGTCTCCAGTAATGGTGGTGTTAATCAAAGGCATTAGACCCCTTGATTTCTTTTGTATTCCTATTTAGGTATTACTTTACAATGTTTCAACTTTGTTTCAATCTTCCCTTTTCCTTTGATCAAGTGTCTTCCACTCTCCAAAATGAAGAGGAGAAGACAATTGCTCACAAAGTTCATAGATGAGGATGCCAGTCCCTGCATGCTAAGATCTCTAGGTCCACTCTCTTCTTTTTGTCAGGTTGAAATACTTTTTAGAGGTAACATAGATAGGCTTGTTGATAGTAACACAAAAGTGTTTTGCTGATAAAGTTTTGTGATGTTCTATATATGCTTGCTTCCTTGTAATTGTGTTATCTAATTTGCAAACGCTGGCCTAAGCATCCCTACTTGTTATCACCTTCCCAGGTCAGATTCTCAATGTGGGGATTTGAAACTTGTCTGTACTTAGAGTGTCTCTTGCTTGTGATGGTAGCTGGGTAAAATTGTTAAATTGTTATGTGCCCTTTGAGATAGGAATATTATTGAACCTTAATACGGAATAAAAACGGATAGCTAGAAAGCCTGCAGACATTGTCAAAAAAACCCTATTAATGTAGGGTTTCCTTATCCAAGAAGCTCCGCCCCTTCGTCTCTTCTATCATCCTTTCTAATTTTCCACTTTTCCTCGAATTAGTAGTTCATTCTCCACCATCTCTGGGTGAACAACTTCATCCACATCAGTATGCTTGAAGATGTCATCCTCAGCTATAAAAGGTAAAGTTCTGTCTCTTGCTCTCCATCTTTTTTTTGGTCCGACCATCTGCCTTCTTTGTGTAGATGTCATCTCCGGTAATGGTAAGGTTAATTAAAGAGGTTGGACCCCATGATTACTATCGCACTCCTATTCAGGTATTTCTTCACTATAGCTCAACTGTGAAGATTATTGTCCTGTTGTTTTTCTAATTAATATATTGGGATGACTTTAATGATCCATTAAAGACTTAAATTTAATTTTCTATCTAGGATCTAACATTTGAATTAGTATCTGACCTCAATGATCAATTTGGAATCTAACCTCATCACTTGATCTAGAGTCCGATATTAAAAATGCCTTGACTCTAACATCAACATGTAATCTCAATAATTGATCTAGAACCCAATTTCAACATGGACCCAAAGCCATAGGGAATCGACACTCAGTCTCAAAAACTAATAGGGATCTAATATCTAGAATCAAGAACTCGACACCAAAATAAGAATATAACCCGACCTAGGATCTAAAATTTGAGTTGGTATCGAGTTTGAAATAGAGCCCAATTTTGACATATGACATAGGACACAACATTGGGATCCGACCTTAAATTTCACTTGAACCTAACCTCAATTTAACTAGCAAAAGAAGCAATTGTTCAAGTATTAGTAATAACATTCCTTAAGTATTACCCTAAGGGAGGATTATTAATGAGAAAAATGAAAAATTAAAAGTGACAAGGGATGCATAACTTGGAAACATAAAAGCATATATGATAAGGATGAACCTCATGAGTACCATGTATTAACTAAGGTTATAATTTCATCAATATTACAACTCATAAAACCTGGATTACTATCCAGAAGCTTTAAGTTTTCTTGCTCAACACAAATGTAAATGGTGTATCCTTTAAACTATTAACTATATTGCTGACTATTTTACCTCATCGATCGGCACCCAATACCCAACACATAGAGCTTCAGCATCCCATTACAATATGAATACAAAAGAAGATACCTGATCTCTTTCTACCAAGAAAGATCCATTGTCGAGGCCCTTGATTCGGTATGCACGAACTCACCTTCGTATACTCTTCACCCCTCATCCCTCCAACTACAATCAAACTATCACTACATGCCCAAAATGCCAAACCTGCCAATGGTAGAGTGCAGCTCATTCGAGCAACCGTCCTATGGCAAACCATGCTTAGCTTCCCTTGTCGTACTTCCAATTCTCCATCGCATCATAATCAACAACATACAATTGGTTATTTAGAAATGCCACCAATGGATGTACTTGGGAAGCAGGAGGGATGTCACTTTTGGTAGCATTAGGTCGCACAAGGGGCATGTTCGGGATTTTAGTTCATGTTCCTGTTGCCAGATCATACTCCTCTGTACATGTTTGCAGTTTTGATTTAGGTCCTCCAGTGCCTCCTATAACATATAACTTGCCATGCATAAAGATCTTAGAGCATATCTTACGTGGCAGATTCATGGTAGATAAAGTCCTCTATGTTCCTTCCTTTGAATTGTACATTTTAGCTATGCTATGGATTTTATCTCATGAATCACAATCGCCAGCCAAGATGGAAATCTCTCCACAACTAGTAGAACTAAATATAAATGTTGGCTCATTCATCTGCATCCTATATGACAACGTATTAGTTAGTAAGCTATATTGGTAAATAACCTACACCAACACATCCTTTCCAAAAATGAGAAGCTCTATACCAAATGCAAAGATTCTTTTTTGGAGAACATAAAGCATTTATTTGGATTCATGGTTGGCAGATACAACCAATTATGCCTAGTAGGGTCAAACACTTCCTATTCGTGGAGCCGTCAAGTGAAATAGACCCAATGCTCAATGGCATTAATACTTCTCCTCAACCTATAAAGTTCACCTCTCCTAACTAATAAAAAAATTCACTGTTCAAAGTTGCTATGGCACCATAATCTGACCTAAAGCATAGAATGAGAGAATTGATAGAGTTATCATGGCCAATTATGTGAAAAACAAGCCCACATTAGAATTATGCAGGAGAATGATTGATAGAAAAAAAGTTCAGAGTGGCAAACAACAATTGGAAAATGATGAAAATATGCAATGTAAGTTGCAAAAGTGGTTTTATGGTTCTGGCCGATTGGTTTTATCCACTAGCAATTCATTAGCATTTGCTGATGAGCAAGTTGACAATCAGTAGCAGTTAAGGTAATGACATCGAGAATGGCCTACTCCCATAGTGTGACGGGCGATGTGTATAATGCCCAAGAATGAATTCACCGCCATATGGATGATTGGCAATTACTAGCGATTCCAGCTTGAATCAAGCATTTTCATGACTCTACCACCCAGTCAATTCTATTCCACTTAATCTGTCTTTCATGGCGATATATCTTTTCGGCTAATGCTAGGGATAAATCTGATTTAAGCAATCATTGGACTACTTTTGCATATTGCGTTGCATATTTCCATCATTTTCCAATGGTCTTTTGCAACTTTGGACTTCAATCCAATCAATTATTTTCCTACGTAATTCTAATTTGAGCTCGCTTTTCATGGAATTGGCCATGGTAACTCCATCAGCTCTCTCATTCTATGCTCAAGGATAGATTTTGGCGCGTACCATCTCTGAATAGTGAATTTCAGTAATTAGTTATAAGCGATGAACTATATAGGTTGATTTGAAAAATTGGTGTCATTGAGCCTAAGGTGTATTTCTCATGCCAACATTCCCAATGGCAATTGTTTGACACTACTAGGCGCAGTTGGATGCATTTGTCGACCATTAATCCAAATAAATACATTATGTTCTCCGACCAGGAATCTTTGGCGGTTGGTATGGAGCTTCTCGTATTTGGAAAGGATGTGTTGGCATGGATTATTTATAAGTATAACTTACTGAATAATATTTGGTCATCTGGGATGCAGATGAATGAGCCAAGATTTCTATTTAGTTCATCCAATTGTGGTGTGGCTGCCATTCTGGTTGGCAATTATGATTTATGAGCAAAAATATCCTATTCAACTGAAATGTACAACTAAGAAGAAGGACATGGAGGACCTTTATAGCATGAATCAACCACGTGAAATATGCTCTGGCATCTTCATGGATGGTAATTTCTATGATAGTGGACGCATTGGAGAAACAGACTCAAAGTTATTGACATGTGTAGAAGAGTATGATCTGGCAATGGAAACATGAACTAAAATCCTGATCCTATCCCCTGTGTGACCTAACACTGCTAGGAGTGACATCCCTCCTACTTTGCAACCATATTTGTTAGTGGAAGTTGTAAATAACCTATTGTATGCTACAAATTATGATTATATTGAGGTCAGAAAGTATGAGAAGGGATGCAAAGCATGGGTTACCATTGGATGGTTGCCTAAATGAGCTATGTCCTGGTATGCGTGGGGTTTGGCATTTCACATATGGTGATAGTTTGGTTGTAATTAGAGGGCCCAAGGGCGAATGGTATATTGAGGTGAATTTGTGGGTACTGGGTGAAGGGCCTCCACAATGGAACTTACTTGGCATAAAGTGATCAGGTAGCTTTTTGTATAACTACGCTATAATGGGATGCTGAAGCTCTATGTGTTCGGTGTTGGGTGCTGATCAAAAGGTAAAAGAATGAGCAATATAGTTAATAGTTTAAGCGTTATGTCATTTATATTTGAGATGAGCAAGAAAATTTGAAGCTTGTGGATTGTAATCCATGGTTTATGAGTTGTAAAGTTAATGAAATTGTAACCCTAGTCAATGTATGGTATTCAGGAGGTTCATTCATATGATATATAATTTTATGTTTTCGAGTTATGCATCCCTTATCCCTTTTGATTTTTTCTTTTTCTCGTTACCTAAATTTGCCCAAGAATCCTCCCTTTGGGTAGTATATAAGGAATTATATTACCGGCTTTTGCACAATTGCTTCTTCTTCTCCTAATTTATATTACATAGTTTCAACAAGGACCCAATCCAACCTGGGAATTGACACTTGATCTCAATGACAAATATAGGATCCAATTTTAAGAATCCAGAATCCGACACCTAAAATAGAATCTGACCGGACCTAGGATCCAAAATTTAAGTTGGTATTGAGTTTGAATTAGGGCCCAATTTTTACATATCAAATGGGATTCAACATTATTTATTGCTTATGTGTCAACAAAAAATTTCTCCTTGCTTTTCCCCTTTCTATTATTTTTTGTCATATCTAGTTTATTATGCGTATGGGTTTTTGAGACGAGGGTTCCCAGGAAACAACCTCTTTACTTCTATGAGGTAGTGGTAAGGTCTGCGTACATTCTACCTTCCCCAGACCCCA
>DF366425.1:0-14575 GCA_000787875.1 Solanum virginianum
AGGGTGTCCCTATCGGGCACTAGTCATGGCCCTAGATGGGTCGTGACAATAATATTATATATTGGTAAAATAATAAGTTAGTTGACACTTAATGGAATTCATATCTCGATATAGAGATTGATGATATGCCCTTTTGATAATAATTTTTTTTTATAAAAATACTCGTCCATTCATATATTGAGCGAGTTTAACCTTGAATTTGAAATCACTATAGAAGACTATAACTATAGCATAATTTGAAGATTTTTTATTACGTCTCAAAAGGTATTTATTGAATTAAATTTTAAAATATTTTTTAATATAAATATATTTCAAATCTAACGACGGAGAGAGATATTTTTGTGTATGCCGGTGCAGGAGTGGTCAATGGAGTTGCGTTTTATTTGAATCGACAATTATATCTATCTACCTACTATTTCTATATAAGCTATCGGCTTATCGCACGTCCGGCCGTCTCTCTATTTCTTTCTTTCTTCTCCTTCTTTTCTCAATCTTTAGTGTTATTGAGGTAAGCATTTTCATCCTTATTCTGTATGTATTTATTGGTGAATGAGGCAGATTGGTAGTAGGGTTCTTTTCAAGATTTGGTTTTGGGGGCGTGTTAAATGCTTTGCATTAGGTGTTTCTACATTGTTGTGCTTCGACCCTTTATTTCTTGGGGTGAAATTCAACCATTATTTCTGTAAAAATTGTAACTTTGGACCTGATTTTGTTGTTCTGGCCTGTTTTTCTAGCTTATTATTGGTGTTTTTACTTTATGAATTAAACTTGTAAAATGGGTCTTTTGCTTGTATTTGTTTGTACTAGTTTCTTTCAAAGTTTAGCAGCTTTTGGTTGTAAGTGGGGTTATTCTTTCATAAATTGGTATTGTTGTGGATTCCGAGCGTGCTTCTTTGAAAGGGGTATCATGTAGTCACCATTTTAATACTTTTAATTTAAGCACTTGATGTAATTCTGATTGACTTGTTGTGGTGTTAGAATTTCCAATCAACCTCTTCACTTAATTACAGGCTCGTTTGGTTGGGAGGATAAGTTGTTCCAGGATTAGCTATAGTGGATACTGTATAACTTATCCCATCACTATAATATAAATGGTGGGATAAGTTATCCCAAACTTGGCAACCAAACAAGATACCAAAATTTTATCCCTTCACTATTTAATACCGCTTGGTAGTTGATAGTAGGTATGCTGAATAAAACTGGTTAGAGTGGGTTGCTGTTGTTGTTATATCCTAGAGTCTTTGATTATATATTCCTATTAGACCAACTTAACCTATGTGATAGGAATAAAGACCTACAATTACATACATCTTTTGATGTTTCATGATTCTGCCAGTTTAGAAACTAAAGTCCTTGCTGCTTGGCTGCTTAATCGGGTCTTCTGATTTAAAGGCTTTATTATTCATTTACTGATGGAGTAACTCTTATGATGAAATTTGAATGTAGTTTTAAGCTCATGCGCTAGTTGTATGTTGCTCAAGTATTGTGTGAAAATAGGCAATATGCATTTGGAGAGCTTTTGGAAGTTTGGCATTCCCATAATGATCCTATTTCTCTGCATTGTGTCACCTAAAAAACAGTAATATTCAATGGTAATTTGTTACGATGGTTTTGTTGATGTCTGCTAATTATGAATTCCTTCTTATCTGTTATGTAATATGAACCTTGGCATTTGGCCAAGTGCCACTAGTGATCTTTTCTGATATGCTATCATGTCACGTTGCAGGTCCATCATGGCTAGAGTTTTTGTTCAGTCAACAAGCATTCCATCTTCAGTTGCCGGTGAAAGGGCTGGACAATTCAATGGATCCCAGAAAAATCAAAGAACTGTTAGAATGCTATGTAATGCAAAATCATCTTCCTTAATGCTGAACAGTTTTACAGGACTGCGAGGGTACAATGCAATAGATACACTACTTGTAAAATCTGGACAAAGTCTCCATGCAAAAGTTGCTGCTGCAACCTCTGGCAGACGGCGAAGAGGGTGCCGGTGTGTCCCTAAAGCAATGTTTGAGCGCTTCACCGAGAAAGCAATTAAAGTCATTATGCTTGCACAAGAAGAGGCTAGACGACTAGGTCACAACTTTGTTGGCACAGAACAGATCTTATTGGGTCTTATTGGTGAGGGAACTGGTATTGCTGCTAAGGTTCTTAAATCCATGGGAATTAATTTGAAAGATGCCCGTGTAGAGGTAGAGAAGATCATTGGAAGGGGTAGTGGGTTTGTTGCTGTTGAGATTCCTTTTACTCCTCGTGCAAAGCGTGTTCTAGAACTCTCTCTAGAGGAAGCCCGCCAACTAGGTATCCCGATCTAATCATCAACCTTTTGTTGGATTGTCTTACGGTCATGCAAACACAAAAAATGATATCCTTTTCATTCTTGCCTTTTGTTGGATTGTCTTATGGTCATGTAAACACAAAAATGATCTCCTTTTAATTCTTATTTTGATGTAGTTGTTATAGTCATGATTTTCTATAGTTTTTTTTTCCTCTCTAATTCTTTCCACGCACACGCTTCACTGGATTCTGAAAATCATTTGGTTGTTGTATTTGTTGATTGGTTTTGTGATTCAGGGCATAACTACATTGGCTCGGAACACTTGCTACTTGGATTGTTGCGGGAAGGTGAAGGTGTGGCTGCCCGTGTTCTTGAAAACTTGGGTGCTGACCCCAGTAACATTCGCACACAGGCAAGTAATTTTCCTATCTTAAACTGGTTTGAAATGCTTTTCCTGAAGCCAAAGTTCCAATCGGAAACAACCTCTCTACCTTCACGAGGTTAAGGGTAAGGTCTGATACTTCTAAGCTTCCCCAGATCCCACATGTGGGATTACATTGGGTATGCTGTTGCTTTTTAAACTTTTGATAGGGCTGAGGTATTTAAATTGCTTGACTTCATTGTAATCAGTTCTTTTTTTGAAAAATAAATGAATAGGTCATACGGATGGTTGGTGAAAGTAATGAGGCGGTTGGTGCTAGTGTTGGAGGTGGAACTTCTGGCCAAAAGATGCCTACGTTGGAGGAGTACGGCACCAATTTGACAAAGTTAGCTGAAGAGGTGCATAGAAAGATATTTTATCATAATGTGGTTTGATTGGCTCTCTTCATTTATTTGATCCGGTCATATTGTATTTTCAGGGAAAACTAGATCCTGTAGTTGGAAGACAGGATCAAATCGAGCGCGTCACTCAAATCTTGGGTCGCCGTACAAAAAACAACCCTTGTCTTATTGGAGAACCAGGAGTTGGAAAAACTGCTATTGCCGAAGGTCTTGCTCAAAGAATTGCTAATGGTGATGTACCTGAAACAATAGAGGGGAAGAAGGTAAACTGGTGTATGATAAATTGGCAGAATATGTTGAATGCTTGTACTTTATTTTCTTCTCTCTTTTCATTTTTATCTCAACTGTATGGCACATGCAGAAGCTGTGCCACTCTCTGAGATAGAAAGACTTCAAAAATCATTCGTATAGTGTCTTAGAATTTGATTTTATATTAGTGGGTAATTTATTAAATTGGAAGTAAAAATTCCGCAGACAAAAATATATACACAAGAAGTTGCTTCAAGTAGAAAATGCTAACACCCCCTATCTCTGGGCCAAAAAATACGCAATTCTAAAGTAACCAATCGTCCAGCCCATCGATATTCTTGGTAGGCATGTCAAAAATTTGCAGAAACACATGAATGTCCCACTGCCTTGGATTAACAGGTTTTCAAATTTCAACTGCCTTAAGCGCAATTTATACATTTCTTTCATTGACTGATTTATGGACTCAGCTATAAAGGCACTAAAGAAAAAACAGGTTTTATTTACCCTCTTACTTCAATTTCGAGTCTAACTTAAGTCATAGGATGGATGAACCCATTTTTTTAAATCCTTTTACCTGCAACTATTTTGATGTGGTATTCCCCATTTTTTCAAAAAATTTATAAATCCTCGTCATTGTATGAGTCTGTGACTTGCTGTGGGTGATGATCAGGTCATAACACTTGATATGGGATTGCTTGTTGCTGGGACAAAATACCGTGGAGAGTTTGAGGAAAGACTGAAGAAACTAATGGAGGAAATTAAACAAAGTGATGAAATAATACTGTTTATTGATGAAGTGCACACTTTGATTGGAGCTGGAGCTGCAGAGGGAGCAATTGATGCTGCAAATATCTTGAAACCTGCCCTGGCTAGAGGCGAGCTACAGGTTCGTTTCTTGACCTGTAGTATGTCCTTCCTTGGAATTTCAATGAGAACTGTGAAATCTACTTTAAATTTGGTGTTTAATCATTATCTAGATCTGAATCCATCGTGGTATACAAAAGTATTTCTAATGTAAATCTGTTAACTTAACAAAATGCTAACAGCTGGTGTAACTGAGAAGTATTTTGCCTGGTTTCACTTGTCAGTGTATTGGAGCCACAACCCTGGATGAGTACAGAAAGCACATTGAGAAAGACCCTGCACTGGAGAGGAGGTTCCAGCCAGTTAAAGTCCCTGAACCTTCTGTGGATGAAACCATACAGATCCTGAAAGGACTTCGGGAGAGATATGAGATTCATCACAAGCTCCGTTACACTGATGAGGCATTAGATGCTGCTGCCAAGCTTTCTCACCAGTACATTAGGTATTAATCATCTTCTCATTTCCCAAATCATCTTCCGGACTTGTTGGTACAGTTTGACTTTGGGATGTCATTACCAGCTAAATTTTCTCTCATATGATTTGGATATATCCTTCCCAATAATAAAACTCTTAGGAGAAGCAGGTTTTCTTTTGTATTGGTGTCTGAATAGGCTTATGCACGTTTTATCTCCTGAAAATTTGCACATGAATCTCCACTCCAAAAAGATTCATCTGAATTCCATGATTTATCTCAATTTAAGTATGAATATGTTTTTGAGTTGAACCTTTGTTCCAGTGACCGCTTTCTGCCTGATAAAGCAATTGACTTGATTGATGAAGCTGGTTCCCGTGTTAGACTTCGTCATGCACAGGTATAGAGTACTTTCCATCTTATTCTGTCCTTCCCTTTCTTCCTAATGGAGTCGTGACCCGTTTTCTTGATACCATCTAGCTCCCTGAGGAAGCAAGAGAACTAGAGAAAGAGCTTCGCCAGATTACAAAGGAGAAAAATGAAGCTGTCCGCGGCCAAGATTTTGAAAAGGTACCTGGTTTCCTCTCAATCCTGTGTATAAAATTCCACTGAACTGGTTAATTTCTTATGGAAAGCATTGAGATGTTCAAGATGTGCAATTTTAATCCTCCTATGTGTTTTGAATTGTATTTGTCAGCCAATTCAATTAATACTCTACACATACGAAATAAATAATTCCTTACCTTTCTATGCATTGGACAGGCCGGGGAGTTGCGTGATAGGGAAATGGATCTTAAGGCACAGATCACAGCCTTGATAGACAAAAACAAAGAGATGAGCAAGGCTGAATCTGAGGCAGGAGATGCAGCAGGTCCCTTAGTGACAGAGGCAGATATTCAGCACATTGTCTCTTCCTGGACTGGCATTCCTGTAGAGAAAGTCTCAAGTGATGAATCTGATCGCCTCCTAAAAATGGAAGAAACTCTCCATACCCGAGTCATTGGTCAGGATGAAGCTGTAAAAGCCATTAGTCGTGCTATCAGACGTGCTCGTGTTGGACTCAAGAATCCCAACCGACCTATTGCCAGTTTCATCTTTTCTGGTCCAACTGGTGTTGGGAAGTCAGAACTGGCCAAGTCTTTAGCAGCGTACTACTATGGTTCTGAAGAAGCAATGATTCGGCTTGATATGAGTGAGTTTATGGAGAGACACACCGTCTCTAAACTCATCGGTTCTCCCCCTGGGTATGTTGGTTACACTGAAGGTGGTCAATTAACTGAAGCTGTGAGACGTCGACCTTACACTGTTGTGCTCTTTGATGAGATTGAGAAGGCTCATCCTGATGTCTTTAACATGATGCTTCAAATTCTTGAAGATGGAAGATTGACTGACAGCAAGGGCAGAACCGTCGACTTCAAGAATACACTCCTCATCATGACATCTAATGTTGGAAGCAGTGTGATAGAGAAAGGAGGCCGTCGTATAGGTTTTGATCTAGAGTTTGACGAGAAGGATAGTAGTTACAACCGTATCAAGAGCTTGGTGACTGAAGAGTTGAAACTGTATTTCAGGCCAGAGTTCTTAAACAGGTTAGATGAGATGATTGTATTCCGGCAGCTCACTAAGTTGGAGGTGAAGGAGATAGCTGATATCATGCTTAAAGAGGTCTTTGCGAGGTTGAAGAATAAGGAGATAAAACTTCAAGTGACGGAGAGGTTTAGAGACAGGGTGGTTGAGGAAGGATACAACCCAAGCTATGGAGCTAGGCCGTTGAGGAGAGCTATTATGAGACTTCTGGAGGACAGCATGGCTGAGAAGATGCTTGCAGGTGAGATCAAAGAAGGTGACTCAGTTATCGTGGACGTGGATTCAGATGGCAATGTCACCGTCCTCAATGGCAGTAGCGGTGCTCCCTCAGATCCAGTTCCTGAGCCTATCCCCATGTAGATCAATTCTTCATTTAGCTCTGCAGATTTGTTGTCTGTAATGTTGCTTTCGGTTGTCTTGGCTACCAAGCTCTCCTGCGCTTATGAAGCAACTGATGAGTAATTTTTAGGGGCGACAGAGTGATGATATTCTGCCAAGTTGAGAAGGCAGCATCTTCCCCAAGCGGAGCGTCCAGGATTACACACTACATAACTGGATTTCATTAGAACTGTAGTGACAAGAGAGACTATGTAGGAGCATTTCTTCTAATTTATGGTAGGTGATAGTTAGACTTTGTCATCATTTACAGCAGTCTTTCCTGCTGTCTTGTTACACTCTTTGGCTCAAATCACAACTGAGGATTTAGGTTATGAAATATTTATCTACTGGTTTTTCAGCTGTTGTCCACAATAATCACTAGACAAGTGTAATTCCAAATTTTATATTGTGCACTAGAATAGCTGCTGCAGGAGTTAACAGGATTTGTTGAACTTGAATGAATTAATCTTTCGTCAACTCCACTATCTTTTGAACTGAAGTGTGTGTTACAAGAAGCAAAGCATAAGATTGTGATTACATAGCAGAAAATGCTTTGTTCTTAGCCTCTATGATATAATATTATCTTTTGGTATTGATCAAAATGCAGTAATACATTCTTTTCTGCAGAGACTTTGATCAATATCATTTGTTTTTGCCAAACTGTTCATCCCGTTTTCCGTGATGTGGTAGACTAATGAATTTAATTAAGGAACCTCGTTGATTACAGATGCCTTGCCAATGAAAGCAATTAGGAATAAACTGGAAATATTAGAATGAAAACTTTAAATACTTGTAGTGGTCAATGAAACAAAATTTCAACCCCCTGGTTTAGTAAAATAAAATTGTCTTTGAAATGAGTGATAATCTTCATATTATAGTCTCTATATATGTGGATGTGAAATCCAACTTGCAAGCACAAGTCTATCAAAAAAAACTGAGAAAGCAATGGAGTGCATAACATGTGTGTAAGTCTAATGTTCATATTTACTTTCTGCTATCAATTTCATATGTTGGTTCAACTTAAGATGCATTTCAGCAGCCACTCTAAAAAATGAGACGGACATGAGAGCGTTGCTCGAGTTCAAATCTGACGACTATTTAACAATCTTGGATTATTGGAATGTTTCTTCACATTTCTGTCACTGGCCTGGAGTTACATGTGGCCTCAAACACCAAAGAGTAACTGGCTTGAATCTGAAAGGAAAGAGGTTAGCAGGAAGCATTCCACCTCATATTGGAAATCTTTCCTTCCTAAACTCTCTTCATCTTTCGGACAACTCCTTCCGAGGAGAAATTCCTCAGGAAGTGAGTACTCTTCAGACTCAACAACTTAAACATGAGCTACAATTTTCTTGTAGGTGAAATGCCATCTAACTTGTCTCAGTGCTCCAAACTTGTGACCATAACTCTCTGGTGGGAAAGATTCCTTCTGAACTGGGATCACTTCCAGAGCTCACCAAACTGCACTTAGGAAGCAACAATCTGAGTGGAAGTTTCCCGGCTTCACTTGGGAATCTTACATATTTGCAAGAGCTAAGACTCTCATATAACCAGTTCATGCTAAATTGTGTAGAGTCGTTATACACACACATATATATACACATATACTATTAAAGATTCGTTAGCTAACTTTTCTATTTTTGAGAAATATTGTGTGATATAACCATCGACATCAAACTTGTCTAGAAATAACTGGTAAGCAATAAGCCCATAAAAAGATAACATGAAAATTCAACTAGAGAAAAATAGCATCTCCAAGTTATACACTCAGATTTATTTTCAGATAAATATCTCTAATTCACACTAATTGCATTGTGTTACTATCAATGAAAACCTAACCAAGCAATCATTATAGAAGGATCACATTTAAGTAGATAAAGTTATAGATGTGATAAATTCCTTCTTAGAATTATTACGATAACACTATACAAAAATAAGCTTCATCTAGCAATGTTCTACTTGCAAAAGTTTGACAGCTAAATTGATGCATAATGATATAATAGCATGATAAAGTGTAGAAAACAGAAATAACCAAGAACAAAGATGACAAAATAATAATAGTGACATATATAATTCCCTGACAATAGTATATTTGTAGCAAAAAGAAAGACGAATTAGGATAAGGAGTTGACAAAAATTATTCTGAGGTGGATATTTATAGCGAGAGACAAGTAAGGAATGTGAAAAAGCTATCTAAGAAAGTAAATAGGTGGGAAGCTAAAAAATATACCAACTCAAAGGGCAATAGTAAACGAAAAGATAACTTAAAATTAAACATTAGTGCAATAAAAAACTGCAGCCATCTTTCTCTTCCTCAATTACTCTCTTAATGAATATGAGTTATGAAAATGAAGAGGTATAAGTTATGGATTTGATGTTTATAATAATAATTATGATATGATTACTATTAATATTTAATTCATTTGATATATTTAATTAATCAAATATTTTATAATACTTTAATTTAGTGCAGGGGCAAAATGGTAATCCAACTTTTGCCTGACATTCTTCTCACTTTTAGTTATATATGATGATATGATGATATGATGATCCTCTACGTAAATCTGAAAATACTTCAAAACTTGGGTTAGTTTCAAAATGCAAGTTTTACAAAGAGTGAGTGGCTAACATGGATCAGTACTGCAGAGTATGGCATGGGTGCTGAGATCGCCGTAACAGGAGATTTGTATAGTTATGGGATCCTATTGCTGGAGATTTTCACTGGAAAAAGGCCCACAGACAAACTATTCAAAGACAATGTGAATCTGCACCTCTTCGTCAAACTGGCATTACCAGATCAAATAATGGATATAGTTGATGCATCAGCTCTTTGTGGAGAAATGCCAGGAGGGGATGCTAACAAGAGTACAAGTAGTAAACAGATCAAGTGTTTGGTTTCTATTTTCCAACTAGGGCTAGCATGATCAGCAGAAACACCACAAGAGAGGATTAACATGGAGCAGGTTTACAGGGAATTAATAATAATCAGAGACAGGTTTCTAAAGTAACAGGAACACACTACTAAGCAGTCCCTACAGACATCTCAGAGAAAAGCTTGATTGAGTTGTTAGTGGTATTGTCTTATGTATGATCAATCAATCTCAGATATCAACTTATACTTTATTAAAGACATGGTGGCAATAATATCTTTTTCTCCCAGATGATAGAATATATCACAATGGCCAAGTTCATCCCAATTTATTATGTCTTCAATCAAAATTGCTAGTCCACGTTACTTGCTCAAGACATGATATTAAGCCATATAGTTTTGACAGTTACCACGGCAGTTAAGAAAGATATCATTACCAAGTCAAAAACGTCTTAAATCATATGACATCACAAAAGAGGAGCTCTGAATTTGGACATCATCCAAACAGTTGTCATAACTATTATTTTATTCATTTATAGCATGGAACAAAAGCTCAATCGTTGAACATATAGGTCAAATATGAAGGAATTAGTCATCTCCATCTAGGCCAAATTTCATATTAAGTTTTTGAGATAGGAAGTGAAAAATCATTGTAAAAATAGGGATAGAAGTGGTAAAGTAAACATCACATGTCCTCACAAGATCTCATCAAGTAAATATGTATTGTCTCCAGATGTAGCCTAAAACAAAAACAAAAAGGAGGGGATGCATAGATTCTGACATAACTACAACCAAAATTGGCATCATTCACTCCCTCCAAACCAGTAAGTTTTTTCCACCTCCTCTGCTCACAACTAATGAAAGTCCCCAAAAAATAACTACAAAGAGGCTCAATATTACTAAAGATTTCTTTGATCACTTACAATTCCCAAAAACCAGAGAAATCAAGATAAAAGAGAATAAACAGTGCTAACCAGCAAAAGAAGCTATTTTCAGAAGCAATAACATTGTCATGTAATCCTCATCATTGATCATTTCCTGAAACATTTGGCCAATCAAGAAACTTGTAACCTTGAAGAGATGGTGGCAAGTAAGTCTGGGATGAGTTTGGATTGTCAGGAGGATAAATATAGTCCCTCCCATAACCAAGATCCTTCATTAGCTTAGTTGGTGCATTCCTAAGATGAAGGGGCACTCCTTCATTCTGTCCAACAGATTCCTTTACCACTTTTTGAGCTGTCCCTATAGCTCTATAGACAGCAATAGACTTTGGAGCCAAGGCCAAATAAGCAACACACTGAGCAAGGATAACATTGCACTCAGGCATGCCAATAAAATGACAAGCTTGGTAGCAAGCAACAGCTTGGCCAAGAGCCAATGGATCAGCTAATCCCACATCTTCACTAGCAAACCTGACCAGCCTGCGTGCTATGTAAAGAGGCTCTTCACCCCCTTCCAACATTCTCGCTAGCCAATAAATGGAAGCGTTAGCATCACTTCCTCTCATGGATTTGTGAAGCGCGCTGATAAGATTATAGTGTTCATCCCCTGCTCTGTCATACGCCAAATGCTTACATTGCATTGCTTCTTTGACATCATTCAGACTGATACTTGCAGACAAAGGAGACTCATTTCCTTGGTTGTCCCCATTCGATCCTCTTGCCATTCTCGTATGTGCAGCAGCAGTGGTAGCTGAAATTTCCAAGGCATTTAATGCAACCCTCGCATCTCCATCACAGTTTGTTGAAAGAAATTCTATACATTCATCATTTACTTCAATTTTCATCATCTCTCCCATACAACAGGACAGGCCCTTATCAGAATCAGCCGCAGCCCGCCTGAGTAGTGTAGCAATATGGTGGGGCTTTAAAGGATTGAGAGTTAAAACTCTGCACCTGGACAACAAAGGCGTAATCAAATGAAATGATGGGTTTTCAGTGGTTGCTCCCATGAAAATGACACTGCCATCTTCAATTACCGGCAAAAAGGAATCTTGTTGGGCCTTGTTGAACCTATGAACCTCATCAATGAAAAGAATGGTCCTTTTGTTGCTCTTCTTTTTCATTCTTCTCGCCTCGTCAACAGCATCTCTAACATCCTTAACGCCCGAAGTAACAGCTGACAAAGAAACAAACCGATAGGTATTTACTCCAGCTTCAGAAGCAGAGCAAGTGTTAACTATGGCTCTAGCAATGGATGTTTTGCCGGTCCCCGGTGGTCCCCACAGAAGTATTGAAGGAAGACGACCGCAATCAATGGCTGATCGAAGAAGGGATTTGGGTGCCAAAAGATGATCTTGCCCAACAACATCGTCAAGGGTTCGAGGTCGCATTCGTTCGTACAAGGGTTCATGAGGGGGTCGTTTCTTTCCTTGCTCAGATTCGACTACTTTAGGACGCTTAGCTAAACGGAATAATGGAGGTTCCTCGTCTTCTTCTTCTTCATGGGTCCTCACCCCCTTAGTAGTAACAATGGGTTTAGGCACTGATACGGAAGTGGGTATGAGGGGTTTGGATTGAAACTGAAAAAATCGATCGATTTTGGGCTGGAACGGATGGTGATCATTGGCGGCGGCAGTTGGAGACCCAGAGGAGGAAGAAGAAATAGGATTGAAATTGCAAGAATCTTGAGAACTCTTGTGGTTATTGGGGCGACTGAGAATCCACTCGGTGGCTTTGACGATATCGCCGCCGGTTGCCGTCAGAGCTTCGGCGGCGATGTCTTCTGAAAAGCCCATGCTTACAAGCTGCTGCTCAGCCATGGTGTTGTTCTGTTTCCCGCTTTCTCTCTTCGCTTGCCGCTATTTGGTTGATGGAAAAACGTATTAATTCCTTTAGAAAAATTATTAGTGTCAAAATTAATAAATTAAAAATAGAAGAATAAGCAGAAAAACAATTACTATTACTAATTTGAAGAAAATTATACTCCATGAAAAATCACTTACTTTCTAATCAGCTATCGAATAAAAAAAATTGACTATAAATAGATTTATATATAGCAAATATATCATGAAAAACCCCACAACTTGGGTCGATGTACAACCATTACGTTAATAAAATGTTACTAATGCAAGATATAATGTGTGTCCAAATAATTCAGGTAGATATTTTCATAGGACAGTTTGAACAAACGTTAAGTTGATTGAATGTTTTATCTATAAAGTAATATAAATATTAAATTTGCATTTAACATATTTTGAAAAAGCGTAATTTTTTTAAAATAAAGATAAAAAAAATAAAGTATCAAAAATATATTTAAATTATTTATTTATTTATTTAGAATTTATACTTAAACTATTGAGAGTATGAAAAACACGATTAAAATGAAGAAGATTTCACCCAATCTCAGACTAATGAATTATAATTTAACTGTGTTTTTTTTTAATATTTAACTTTGACATAAAATCTAGATAATAACTTTAGAAAGAGACATTTATGTAAAACAGCCGGGGAGGAAAAGGTAATTGGGCCTGTATTATGTTGCTGTTTGGGTGAAACCGGCCAAGCATAACTTGGGCTGGAGCCCAGATAACTGGATTTGCCAGCCGAGTTTGATGCTATTGGGCCGGGCTTTTGCCTTACGGATAATATAAAAATTGTGATTTTTATGGAAAAAGTACATAAAATAAACTTAATGTGAAAACATATTCTTTGTGATGCTCTATTGATAAATTGATATCATATTAGTATTATATATAGGACTGAGCTTAATCTACTGTTATATCATATCGGTATATATATACTCTATTGATATATCATACAAGGTGGGTGCTGACATCAACGCGCGAATTTCAATAGTAGGAAGGCGAATTTTAATAGTAGGAAGGCGAATTTTAATAGTGGAGGGGCATAAAATATAAAAAGTTATATGAACGTAAATATTTTGCTTCAAAGGGGCGTAAGCTTAGTTTTCCTTAAAATATTTATATTAGTCATTATTTTTAAGAGATATATAAAATTTAAAGTAGACAAATAAAAATAAAAGTAAATCTGATAATAGATTGTTTCACAAAATAAACGAAAGAAGCGAAAGAGGAGAATTAATAAGCAGGCATGTTGATGTCCTGCTACCTGCTTATGTCATTTCTTGATAAGTACTTAATATACACACACTATATATATTTATATATTATTACGGATGGCATATATGTAATATATGTATATTTTTCAATCATACTAATAAACTAATTAATCGAACAATATATATACATATATTAACTTCACAAAAAACAAAAAAAACAAAAACAAAAAAAAAAGGACACAAACAGCAGTAGTGATGTTGCTCTTTCATGAAACATGGACAAACTTATTTTAGCATCTGAATTGTAGCTCTTATTTATTGTCTTATTTATTGTTCCTCAGTTGTCACTCTCCCACAACCCCACTATTTATTGCATGTCACTAATATTTTTTTGAAAAAAAAAATAGTTTCTAACATCTTTAACAATATATATATATATATATATATATATATATATATATATATATATATATATTTATTAGTTAGAGAGTGTTTGTGCTGAAGCAGATACTTCTTCGTCGATGTATCTATTTCAGCTTCTGTTTCTTCTTTTTTATTATATAGAATCCATAAAAAAAATTAAAAAAATTTTACTTAAATTTTTGTAAAGTAGCTATATCAACTATGTTTATATAACAAAATAAAGACATATATGTTTGATTACCTCCACAAACACAAGATCCAATATGAAAAAGAGTCCTCTTTGTCTTTGTCAATTCTCTCTAATCATGAGGCTGATGTAACGCTTTGAGCTTTTATTTTTTAAAATCTTACATAACTATTTAAATTTTATTTTTCTATATTAATAATAATAAATTTATTTTACTAGCTCTAATAATGACATAATAAAAGTATTTATTTTGCAGTAACTCTTAGAAAGAATGGTACTTTTTATTTTATTTTGCTAGTTGAAAAGTATTTTTGAGCCAAAAATGTAATAGTTCCGGGGATATACTTGATCATAGGGAAAATTATATAAAAATAGACCCAATTGTAAAATTATTTACTAAAAATTGACACAATCCTATTTATTTACATTTAATGAATCAATGGCCCAAATAATAAATCATCTGCGATACTTCATCGGTATATTGATACTCTATTGGTATCATATAGATTGGTCTCTTCTTTCAAT
>DF366424.1:926-19278 GCA_000787875.1 Solanum virginianum
TATCTGAAGTAGCAGAATAACTAATTAATAGAAACAACGTAACAAAATCAAGCAACTGAAGTACACACGTTAATTGGTAGCTGTCTTTTAAAAAGAAATAATTAATTAGAGGCAATATCATAAATTTATAACTACATCAATTGAAAAAATAATTCATAAAAATGATATAATAAAATTAAGCCAGTTTTAAAAGATTTTTATTTCACCCGCTTTCTAAGCATTGTTTACTTCCTTCAAGAAACTTTATAATATACCGCTGTCAACATTACCAACTTCAAATCATTGAAATATAGAAACTAATGTTGTTAAGCAGTTTTGATGTGTATTTTCTTCATTCTGGAGCATTAAATATGTATTACTATAATATTAGTAATTCAATTTCAACATCTTTTTAACAAACTTAGTGATTTTTAAAGTACTAATATATAATTAAAGGTGAACTAATTTAAAAGAAAAATAAATACAACACTTCAAAGTGATAAAAGTCTTGCAATATTTTAAAAAAAACCTAATTCCAAAGAAAAAATTTGTAGGCCACAATGAATACACCTGTAATTACTTGCGGAAATAATCATAAAAAGTTGGCATCATGCACAATTAATTAATTTTATTCATCTTGCCCACTAATTTAAAAATAATTAATTAGATTGTTTCAATCCACAACATGAAAATTGTAAATTAATTTATCCGACAAGATAAATTAATAATATTTCCGACAAGATCTGCAAATTAAATTCGCTTTCTGATTTAGTATTCCACTAAGCCTACACGGATATTAAATATATTTTGAACGGGTTATTTTTATTTGTTCAATATATAAAAAATACATATTTTATTTTTACTTACATGTTAATATGAATAGAATTTATTTTTATTTTTAATATTAATTATTTATTTTCAAAATTTAAAATTATATATCAATTTATATGAATATCATAAAATATTTATATTAATTATTATTTCTTAAAAAATATATTAAATAAACAAATAAAAATGAAAGAAGGGAATATGCTCCTATTAACAAAGAGTTAACGGTAAACACCACATATGAACTTCCTTTTAAATTTCTTTTTTTGAATTTTACGCCTTAATTATTAGCTATTCTTTTTTCTATATATTTTTTCATTCGGACATGATCGTTTTGTTATATATGTTAAAATACACTTTAAGGTTTACTAAGCCAATTGTCAATTATTTTTTTTTATTTGGACTATTTCTATCTATTCAAATAAATATATTTTAATACATAAAAGATAATAATTTAAATAAAAAATAAAAAGTAAATAATTAAAATGTAAAAT
The DNA here is from genome assembly GCA_000787875.1 of Solanum virginianum. Classification (NCBI taxonomy): domain Eukaryota; kingdom Viridiplantae; phylum Streptophyta; class Magnoliopsida; order Solanales; family Solanaceae; genus Solanum; species Solanum virginianum. Next base: position 2,228 of record DF366424.1, read on the forward strand.
TCACGGAAAATTGTTTATCTTTTTGACTATTACCTGTGTGATAAAATTTTAAATATAGATTTGGCAACAAACAACTCCTACTGCCAAAGCTGCCAATCTGCGAAGTCAAATAAAAGAAGACAAAAATTCAAGGATATTGAGAGGTGTTGACATTAATGAAATAACCTGAATGATTCAATTTGTAATTATTTTGCATAAAGGCCCTCATCATTTGTGTCATGAAATCATACTGAATAACTTAGGTTCTAAGAATTTTATGTGATATTTTTTTTTGATTCATTTAAAAAGAATATTATAAATAATTTTTTATTTTTAAATTTTTTATCTTTAATAAAATAATTATTCATTTATATAAATATCTAAAAATAATTTTAAATTATTAATTTTAAAATATTTTTATTTTATTAGATATCATGTTAAGTAAAATGGTCTCATATAAAATAGAACTATAACTTTTTGAATAATGTTCAGATAATTCCAAGTATTAAAGACAAGAAATGTTGGTGAAAATCTTGAATGAGCAAACGAAACGTATAACTAGTAATAGCAGCAGACTTTTTAAAACTTTTTAAAAAAGTCATAACATAACATGATGAAATTATTGAACTTGAAAAATTAACCAATGGGATAGGGACAAGATCTGCCACTTGGCTTCTTCAAAATTTATAATAATTGCGCATTCAGTTTTTTTTTTTTCCCTTTATTTTTACATGTCAATCAATGATTAGAATTTAGAATTCTTAAGTTGATCAATCATATTCGTGACTCAAGTAATATTATCTTTTCTCTTTCTCAGATGTTTATCCTATTTTTTTCTTAACCGTTACTGATTAGAGACTTATCTAAACTTCATTTCTTTTGAGTGATTCTTAATCAAACACAAAGTAAGCTTCAAGTAAATGTCTTTTGAAACTTAATCATTTAGGGGTCGTTTGGTTGTTGGTTAAAGTTATGTAGGTATTAACTATATAGAGTTTAATTATGCAGATATTAATTATGTAGGATTTTGTTATGTATGTATTAGTTATACAGGATTTAATTAGATATGTGTTAGTTATGTAGTGTTTAGTTATGCAAGGTTTAGTTATATAGAGTTTAGTTATGTAGAATTCAGAAGAAATTAATAAGCCGATTCTTATTTTTTAATTATCAAATATTTAGTCATTAAATAACAAGAAAAGGTCAAAATATGCCCTTGCACTGTTAGAAATATCTTTAGTGCATTTCCTTTCAATTTGAGTTGTATGCCAATGGTTAGTTTGTGGCCACTCGTAATTTGTCACGCCCTAAGAGGGTACCTTTGGCATGAATGACACTCGAAAATTATTTCTGGTCCCCAAACGAACCACTTTAATTTGCCTGATCATATCATCAATCATATAGCAAAAGACTCAATTTAGATATTTAGACTACAATCTAGTGGGCTAATCAATGACCAAATAGAATAAAGGTTTTAAAACCAACAGACAATCCAAATCCAACATCACCAGACCAGTAAAAAAAGAGCTAGTCAAGAGATAAAACATCGAACAATCCATCACCATCTAGTCTATGAAACCTCTATCGTTATGTCTAAATGGTGTCAATGGCTACCTCACATCAAAATAGAAATGGCTAAACTCAAATCTAGAAAATAAATGTGGTATCCTCTGAAAGCAGGGAATGATTCACCAATCAACAAAATATGAATAGGTCTTTAACGTGCACCTGTTGATGACCTCTAGTACCATTCTCTGCATCATGAAAAGATGCAGGCCCAAAATGATGTCAGTACGTAGAATGTACGAGTATGAAATATGACACAAGGAAATATGCATCAAGGAAGAACAATATCAACTCACCAACCTCATTCAGGAAGACAAGGACCCAATCAGGTGTCATAAGTCTAAAGTAAGAATAAGGTTCAGACAATGACCAATCATATCCGTCCAATCCAATCATTTAGAGTATTACTATTACCGCCTATATGAGAATTTCTCTAATCAACAACCATCACCTATGAGCCGATGATGATACAACAAAATAATATCCTTTCCACATCCATCCAATACCTTGCCAGGGTAAAGGACACCCCACCCGTGGATCCACACTCAATAATCAAGTTCTCTTTCGAGATAACATGGAAACATCTGATTTTTTAGTTCGATCCACTCTTACGCTGGCGATGTAGTTATTGAGTATGAGTTGTTATTTACTCTCACTCAATTTGGTGCTCAACACTCCTCCTAAGACTCAACATGCTCATAGGACTCAAATCAATCCCTTCAGTTAACTTATTCAATTAGTCTCATTGGACATCTGTCAAACTCAATTCATCAAATCAACATCAACTCTTTCGTTGGAAACATTTCAACTCTTTCATTGGAAACATTCTTTTAGAAATAGTCCACGACTCATCAAGACTCTATATCATCCATCATTCAAACTTAAGATATTCAGGTAAAAAAATAGAGTTAAAATATTTATAATTTTTGTAAACTAGTTAGGTCCAAATCATATCATGTATACCCATTCAAGTGTAACATATAAGAAATACAAGAATTTAATCAACGGTTCACGTAGAAAAATAAAATCATCTATTACAAAGGTTTAATTCATAAAAATTATCCTTCATGTAAGATTATGTAGGAATACACAAAAATATAAGAAAAAACGTTCAAGAAACATTCACGGAAGGCTCAATTCGTTCACAATTCAATCAATCCTATACATGGGGCACATGGAAGAACAAAATCTATGCTTTAATTAGCCTTACATATCTAGAAGAGAAAAACTTATTGAAGAAACCTTTGGGCTGAACTTAAAGATGAAGAACCCTAACTTCAAAGTTTTGGTATTTTTCATAGGTTTATACGTTAATGGGGGTTATTAAGCTATCAGATAAGCTTAGGAAAGTTAATTAAGAATAAAATATCAAAACTATCCTTATGGAGAAGTCAATAAATCATCAAAATTGATAAAAAATCTTTCAATGAGTTTCATCAGCAAAATCGATGGTCTAGGGGTCCCATTGCTGAAATGTCGAATGGGAATTTTAGACCACCCTTTTTGATAGTTTTTGAAGTTTCTAGGAGCCATTTGGTGGTTAAATTGATGGATTGTCAAATGCATTTGGTGGTCAAATTGACTGTCGCTAAATTTCAGCCTAGATAAGATTCAGTAAAATGACCACAACTTTTTGCTCCGAACTTCGAATAAGGAGAAATTAGATGAGTTGGAAAGGTAATTAAAAGATATTTAATTTGATAGGTTATAGGTAACCTAACTCATTGTGTGCTGAGAGGTATGGCCATCTGAAGTTGATCCTTATATGAGCTCATATCGAAACTTAGACGATAGAAATGTTTTAAACTTGGCTTGACCTTGAGTGACATTTATGACCTTAAACCACATCCGACATACTTTAATTACTTAGTTAAGGACCTTAACATACATTCACAATTTTGAAGTTATTGAATAACTTTGTATGATCCCATACACATAAGAGAAAAGTTTGAATCTTAGCTTAGAAATTTTCAAAGTGTTATAATATCTTCCTCTTGGGATCATTCGTCCTCAAATGATGACTAAGCTAAGAAAGGACTTAAAGCACGAATGACAATCAAAACTCAAATCACTCAAATAATCAATCACTCTAAATATCCACTTACTCATCTCAAGAATGAACATATCAACTCAAATCAAGAATAGGAACATTACTTCAACATCATCATTGATAGGCATGAATAGATGTGGATATTTGACTTTCATATCTTCCTCAGCTTCCCATATGGCTTCCTCAATGAATTGGTTCCTCCACAAGACTTTGACCAAGGCAATCTCTTTAGTTCTTAACTTGCAAACCTGATGATCAAGAATCTGGACTAGAATCTCCTCATAAGACAGTCTATCTTTAACTCCAATATTATCAATGAGGATTACCAATGAAGGATCTCCCAAACATTACTTCAATATTGAGACATGGAATACCAGATGAATAGTGGCTAACTCAGAAGGCAAGTCCAACTCATAAGAGATATTTCCTACCCTCCTAATAATCTGATAAGAACCAATGTATCAACGACTCAACTTTTCTTTCTTCCTAAATTGTATGACAACCTTCATTGGTGTCATCTTCAATTATACCAGTCATCTACTTCAAAGTCTAAATCTCTCATTCTCATATCAATATAAGATTTCTAATGACTTTGTATCGTCTTCAAGCTCTCTCGAATAGACTTCACCTATTCCACAGATTGATGTATTAAATTTGACCAATCAACTCAGGTATACCAGCTTCAAACCACCTAACTGGTGATCTACATTTCCTCCCATATAATGCTTCATAGGGAGCCATATGAATACTTGCATGATAAGTATTATCATATACAAATTCTATGAGAGGTAAATGATCATCTTAATTACCTTTAAAATCAAGGACACATGCTCTCAACATATCCTCCAACTGAATGGTTTGCTCTGCCTGACCATCTGATTGAGGATAAAAGGTTGTAATAAGATTCACCTTTGAATACAGTCCTTTTTGAAAAGACCTCCAAATTTGGTATATGAATTGAACTTCTCTATCTGAGATGATAGACAAGGAAACTACATGCAATCTGACAATCTCTTGGATGTACATTCTGGCATAATCCTCTATAGTGTCAATAGTCTTAAATGCCAAGAAGTGAGTTAATTCGGTCAACATATCTACAATCACCTATATTGAATCATTCTGCTTTTGGGATCTCGACAAACCTATAATAAAGTCCATATTAATCATCTCCCACTTCCATTGAGGAATCTCATAGTTCTGATCCAATCCACATTACCTTTGGTGCTTAATTTTAATCTGTTAACAATTTGGGCACTTGGAGACAAATTCAGCTAAGTCCTTTTTCATTCTACTCCACTAAAAGACTTCCATCAAGTCATGGTACATCTTGGTAGAGCCAAGATGAATAGAATACTTAGAACTGTGAGCGTCAACCATAATTCTATCTTCAACACCATTAATATTCGAAACACACAGTCTACTCTGGTATCTCAATACACCATCTGTCACTTTGGAGAAAATCATTACCTTTTTTTTTATGAACAACTTCCTTCAACTTAAGCAGGTCCATTCTGAACATTAACTTCACCTTCATTAGACTCTTCAAGTTGAACCCCCACTCGGGCCGATTTGTGCAACTTCAGCGGATTCTTTCGTTCCTACTTCAACATGGGCAATGATAACCATAGACAACCTATTAAGAGCATCAATAACAATGTTAGCTTTACCTAATTGGTAGAGAATGCTCATTTCATAATCCTTGAGCAATTCTAGCCATCTCCTCTGCCTCAGGTTGAGCTCTTTCTGATTAAAGACATATTAAAGGCTCTTATGGTCTTTGAACGCATCTACATGTACTCCATATAAGTATTGACATCAAATCTTAAGAGAAATTACTATAGCTGCCAACTCAAGGTCGTGGGTTGGATATGAACCTTAAGCACAACACAAGACATGAAGAAGTGAGACAATTCCTAGAATGCCATCATAGCCTCCCACTCATAAGTATGGTGCATTTCACACCTATGAATAGGACTCTACTTGACATGACATATTGGACTCCGAGGATCATTTACAAAAATAATACTCTAATACCAAGCTCCTCTTACTCATAGATGTGGCATACTTCACACCCATCAATAAGACACTACTTGACACAGCATATTGGACTCCTAGGACCATTTATAAACCTAGTCCTCTGATACCATCTTTGTCACAACCCAGACCTAGGGTCTAGGAGTGACATGGCGAATGGGAACTCGAGAGTCCCCAAATAAGCCTCAAAGTATCCATATTCACATCATCAATTTAGAAGCGTATACAAATAGCAAACATATAGTTCTAAGGGATGGAAAAATAGGACTTACGCTATGGGAATGTCATAGGGAAAGGGATTAACATACACCCACATAACCCATAGCACATAAAGACTAAGGGGCGGGTAAGTATGACTCATTCTATGGGGGTAATTCGGGACTTAGAAATTTTCACATCATAATATTAAAGCATATTATAATACTCATAATTAATCCATATAACAATGCCTCTAATCATAAGATAGGATACGGGCCAAAATATGTCTCGGGCTCACCCTCAAAGTAAATAACATAAACAAAACTTCATAGGTAGAGGAAGGGTGTCTTGTCCTTGGAAGATATGACTCACCACAACAAGTGTCTCAAGTTCTAATCTAGCCATCATACGTGGATGAAGGTAATCTCTAATCACTACATAGTTAGATCATGTAGGCAAAAAGTATGCGTTAGTACTTTTGAATGTACTAAGTATGCGGGCTCGCAATGCATATAACTTATCAAACCTGCATTTAATGTTAGATGGCAAAGGCACATAATATAGAAAGAAGTATATATCCAAAGAAAAGTAGTATAATAATATGTCATGAAATCCATAATGTATGAAGTGGAAAATGCTTACATAAGAGGGGATGAGACCTCAATTGACATATAAGACCAAGCTAGTTATTACTTGGAATCCTGATGTTATCCCTACATCGAAAAAAAGGTGGTCTACTTACCAAAGGTAAACCACACTTCTCACAAGACTCTCATTTTGGAGAAGTGACTAATTTCCTTATGGGCCTCCAATTTTGGATAGAATTTTCACAATTTTATCATATCATATCAATATTGTAACCGCACTTTACGAGCCTCCCATTTTTGTGAGAGTTACTACATACATAACCTATGGTGGCACATAGTTCAAGGAAAGGGAGAGGGCTTTTGGGTATAGCCCTAACACCCCCAATCTATCAATGCTAATTCATCATCCTACAATAATACATATACGTATACATGCTTTCAAAAGAGATGCAAGTCATTTCAAATCATTTTAATGCATACTTGGGCTTAAAATCCGAACATATTCATAATTATTCATACTTAGGCTCAAACGGAAAATCATAATCCATATCATACTTTCCATGCATAGGAATAGCCCATTCACAATTTTCAAATGAGGTGTAAACACGCCCAATATGCTCAAAGAGTCAATATCATAGACATTTATGTGATCACATTCTTGTCATAACCATATGAGTGAGCTGAACTCACCAATTTATTTTCATAAAACATACGAGGGCTTAACCTGCTTCAGAATATTCATAAAATCCAATGCTCATGAATGCATATGCTATTAATGATATATGAATAGCAATGGATAACATAGATTCAATCTTAAATCAACAATCTAATATGAAATTGATGTAAATCCATAAGTAATATCTACATTCAAATGATAATATTGGTTACCTATGCCTAAATCAAACTTCAAAGGGACAATACATAATCAAATTTTCATAATACTCATGTAATTTAACATATTAGGGCTTAAATCAATTGAAAATCAATAATAAAGCATAGCCTATACTTCAATTGAATTTAATGAATAATAATCTTCAAAACCCATAATTAAAGTAAGCTTAAATTTCATAAATCAAGTGTAAAAAGAGTTTGGGTCTTCTTGGTTGAAATGGACTAAGAATCAATTCCACATACCATAGTTAATGAAGAAGATTCAAGAAGAAATTTGATGGAGAAAAGAGTTCCCTTGATTCCCAAGCTTAGTCTTCATAAGAGTCTTTGAGTGAGTTCTTAAGAGAGAGTTCAATATAATTCTAATTGTAGGAGAGAATTTGAATGAAAGAAATAGAGTATAGGTCATTTGAATATCTTTAGATAGTATAGAAAGTCATAATGGATCCTTAAGAGAAACTATAATTACGAAAATGCTATTAATGAAATGAGTAGAAAAAATATTGCCAGGGGTCTCAGGTAAGGATATACAGTCCGTTCAAGGGTATAGATCCGTATACTTGCTCCATGATCCAACACTTAGAGAAAAACTTTGATTGATGAAGATCCAGGATGGTGATTCCATACTTAGAAAAATTCAACATAGGCACCCATACCGACGACTTCATGACCCGTACCAAGATATATGTACCGTATGCTTCTCTGTGAAGCATCACTTAGAAAAATAATTCAATGACAAAGTTCCAAGATAGTGAACCAATACTTAAAATTTTTTCACTTCGACACCTATACAGAAGGCTTCATGGACCGTGAAGGACTATACAGTCCGTAAGAGGGTCCGTTTGAAATGTCTTGGCTAAAAATGTGAATTTTCAAGGCCAAGGCTACCATATGGTCTACCACATGGCCCCCACATTAGTCTCAAACTACCATAATAACTCCAATACTTCGCACACAAGGCCAAGGGCCACTTCAAAGAGCCTCTACACTTTCTGTATACCCTCACACTCAGTGAAGGCTTCCCTGAAGTGTCACCTTGATCAAAAATATTTTGGAACCAAAGATTCCAAGCTCCACTAAGGTCGTACAAAGTTTGGGTCCTTACATGTTATATGTGACTGATTGCATTAGTATGTACACATTTGATACATGATTAGATGCATTGTTATGCAAATTTATCATCAGATTTACATTATTTAAAATATTATGGTGCATATTGAGATAGTGGTTATGGTCTGCGATACCTCGAGATACTTCTGATTATTGGCCTGTGACGCCTTATTATATATATCTTAGTATATGGCCTGTGACACCTTCGGCAAATAAAATTTTTAAGTCACTTGCTGCAATATGTAAAATTGACTTTATCTTGTTGATCGATGCATATAAACTTAAAACATTTGAATTAGTTTTTTTTTTTTATAAACTTTAATTGATAACTCATTTTTTCAACAATTTTTAACCACATGGCATGATATATGTAGGTTGTTTGCAACAAGATTGCATTCATGCATACCATTGCATTACATCAATGGATTGGTTTACCTTCTATAATTTCCATTATGCATGACTTTATTGTATTGTGCGCTAACTCTTTTGATACAGGTGATATGATTCTTCGTTATTACATACTTGTTCGATTTCTTTTGCCCAGTCAGTTGAACCTACTGGGTACATTTTAGTGTACTCACCCCTACTCTATTTTCTCCCTGCAGATCGAGCACAAGGATCTGTACAGGGTAGTTGATCACTCTTTTGGTCTTTACTACTTCTATCCAGATCTTATCGGTGAGGCTCAGACTTCAAGTTACCATGGATTATTGGGACTTTCTTATTTGCTTTCTTTTAGATATGTACTAGATGTTATGAGATAGTCTTGTATCTCATTTTGAGATAGTTTCATTTACTCTTCAGTACTATTTAGATACGCTTGAACTCATGACTCCATGTTTTGGAAGATTTCTTATATCTTATGAGTTTGTTTTCACTTTATTTGTCTTTCTTTAGTTGCGATCTGTTTTGGGTCATGACAAAAATGGATAAAATAGAGAGTAGAAAGATCATCGTTCAAAGTTGAGGAAAGAATCTTTAAAACAAAATTGAGATGAACAAATAATTTTCACCCTTTATGAGCATGCTCTTTTAAAATTAAAAATAATTTTATAAATAAAATTAATTATAAACCTGTACTACTAACATTTTATACTGCAAGTAGTTGACAGGTGAAAAAATATCACCTACAAAGTGTATTCATTTGGAGAACAATAAATGACATTCAAAGAAAGTAAAAAATAATTATTTTTTAGGGATGTTTTCAAAGAGGCAGTTTTGCTTCTTTTTTCTTTTTTGCTTTTGGCCTGTTTTAGTTTCAATTAGTAGGATAATTTTTTTTTTTGCACTAGCGAACTTGATAGTTTGGTCAAACTCAAATAGTAGTTTGTAATTTACTTTCACCTCTGCTTTGATGAAGTAGAAGAAGTAATTAATTAAAGAAGGAAAAAATGAATTAATACATTTTAATATCAAATATTTTACAATGGAGACCCTCAAAGTATCATAAACACTTTGTTTAATTAAGCCAACTAAAAATGATTCTTTTATTTAATTATTATAAAATATTCATTCAAAGATTGATAAAAGTGTAAACTTGTTACTCTAGTGCATTAATTTTGATCCTTTAAACTATTCTTTTCAACTATAGAAGACAATATCATACGACTTAACACGAACACTCTAAGCCACTCAAGTACATACTAGTGAATACCGCCCACCTCCCACCGTCCAAAAAAATGGACTGGCCTGAATGCCTTGAAAGTTTGAATCCTCAAGAGCTTAACACTTCATCTGTTTGGTGCATCGTCTCATGATAATCATGAAGTTCTTGCATAAACAGATCGATGGACTCCTGAAGAGAAACAATATTTTGAAAATGCTTTTTCTAGGTACAATAATCTAGGTTCTTAAACCTTTTTTAAAGTTGTTGCTTCAGAATTTCCCATAAGTCCCTGGAGGAAATAAAAAATCAGTACATCAGCCTCTTCAAAGACGTTGAAATGGCAAATTCTACAAATAACAATGACGTTGTTGTTTTTGTTGATCATCATCATGATGCTGATCATCAAAAGCATCACCAAATAACGGAGGAAGATAACTTATTACTCAATGACGTCCTTCCTCAGGTCGAAAACAATCATTCACATCTCCGCGCAAAGGGGAATTCCATGGACTGAAGGAGAACACCAGTAATTAAATAGAATTCTCTCTTTTTTTTTTTAAAGTTGTGACTATTTTTTACATCAACAACTACATCTAAACCTTTATTTTTATGTTTTCAAATATACTTTCATGTTTTTTTTTGCATGTTAGATTTAATTTTTTCTAGTTTTGAGTTTCATTGTTTTACTTCTACCTGGTGAGGTTTTTATTCATTTGAATTCTTTTATTACTCACTTTTTCCTCCACACACACACACACTTGACCACTTCACTTTTCTTCTTAAAACAAAAAAATTGATAATATATATTAATTAATTAAAAAAATATTCTTCCATCAAAAGTTTGTTTGTTGTTTTGATATTGATTTCATTTAATTCTATTGTCTGCATGTTCATATCACTAATACTTTCAATTTTGATATATAGTGAAAGTCTAATCCTCATTTTCGATGAATCTTGAAATAAAATTTTTAAGTCACTTGCTGCAATATGTAAAATTGACTTTATCTTGTTGATCGATGCATATAAACTTAAAACATTTGAATTAGTTTTTTTTTTTTATAAACTTTAATTGATAACTCATTTTTTCAACAATTTTTAACCACATGGCATGATATATGTAGGTTGTTTCTTATGGGACTGAACAAATTTGAGAGAAGAGATTGGAAGAGCATCTCAAGATACTATGTTGTTTTAAGGATACCAACTCAAGTGGCTAGTCATGCTCAAAAGTATTTCTATCATCGGAACAGTCAGAATTCAGTGGATCGTCGTCGCTATATCATCAATGACATTCAAAATGTCATCCTTACTCCCAAGAGGAGAATAACAAGTCCTCCTCAGATCAATAATAACATACTTGCTAACAACAACAATTGTCAAGTTGGGTCTTCACCAATGCCTTTTCATTATCCTAATTTTTACCCTTTTGGTGGTTCAACTTTTACCAACAACTCAAATGGGAATCTTGGGAGATACTATCAAAGTGAAGCATTTAGCAACAATTAGTTTGTCATGGAACAAAACAACAATAACAACTACAATCTCCAGAGGCCTAAGTCACCTCGTTCTTTTCTTTTGGTGTACCTATCTTCTATTGAGGGGAATAACTCCCGAGTCTAAGAAAAAAGGGGCATATATATTACTATACAAGAGAACAAGCCTTTAGCTATAGACATAAGTTAGCTACGTGACAAAATTCTAAGCTAAATTCTTATAGTGTATTGTGTTTTAGTTTTATAGTAAGCAAAAGTGGAATTTAAGATTTTTTAGGTTTGAAGGTTGGGGAGAATTAATGTCATTATATGTTAAGACATAATATAATGTATGAACTCTTTTAATGGTATGAATAAAATATGAAATAAAAAAATTTGGTGTTGCTCTCACAAGTCATAATGGCAAAAGAAGTAGGACAATAGTTGCAAATAAAAATGAGCTTTCTCTTATGATTGTTATCTCATCTGAATCTAATAAGTTTAATATGGAGTACAAATTTCTGTGAAAAAATCTTTTTAAAATACAATTAATATTAGGTATGAACACATACTTTTGAAAATATACAAAATTGATCAATACTAACAATCTAAAAAGGTAAACTCATAAAAGTTAAATTTTGAATCTGTCTCTAATCATGTCATGGTACACTTGATTTGTTTCATACAATGATGTTTCATTTCGAGTAGCCGCCCTTTGGGTATAGCATGACATGATGGTTGCTCTTAATATGAGCAAAACTATTATTTGTGAAAGTAAAGTTCAACTGATGATCAACAAGGAGATATTTGCTTTCTATCAAGGAGATATCTTATATACTTCCTATCAATAAATAGATGGCACCCTAATTTCGTTACATCTGCAGCTAAGAAAACCTACTCTGCCATAACCGTGAGACTGCTGGAACTTCCATCGAAATTCTACGACTATTGTATCATAGCCAGAGTGGGCCAAAAGATGGGAAGATTAGTGACGACAAATATTTGTACATCATCGACACTACATGGGCGTTATGACTGCATTTGCATGGAGGTACCATAGGTATACCAATCAAGAAGCACTTTACCATAGTCCACCATCTATAAGCACTGGTGTATGAAGGCCAGAGCATCCTCTGCACAACCTGTGGAGTGCTAGGAGAAACTGACATCAGGTGTACCAATAGGAACACAACCTGGAAAATTGTCTAATCGAACAATCCGTCAAGATATGCAACTAGAAGACCCAAGCAACGAAAGCGATAAAATGCCATGGTAGCAAAGGGCTATCACAAAGGAAATGGAACAAAGGGAAATGAAAACTCCTAGCAACAAAGGAAATTGAGACAGGTATTAGCGTTAATTTATTTGATGCTACTACAAGTAAGTTCCTAGACTCCAAAATCTACAAAAATAGGAAAACAACATCTCAGAATTGAGACACCCAAAAAGGGCAACAATATATAGAAATTCTTAAAAACGCTCTGAGAAATCAACAAACCATGGTGGTCAACGAATTACGTCAAATGATGTTGCAAGGGATGATATCAAAAATTTTGAGACAAAAATAACTACAAAATAAAATAAAATAATGTTAATCTCACTCCAAGAAGTGAGGCGGCTACATTCGTACCTCAGATGCCAAACACGTCATCCAAGGAAACACCTACCCTGCTCACCCTAGATACCCATACGTCACCTTCAACCATTAATGAATACCCCCTAATCCACAACCACAATCTATCTAAAATCCTATCAAAAGATAACCTAAAATTATTACCGCCCACAAACTACTCCAAATAGAACTCCAAGCCCAAGTGGACATCCCAAGGGCCACTCAAACTAGATGTACATATATGGAAAAGACCAGAAAAGACCGAAAGGAAAAGAACTCTAGCTTGGGGAAAAATACAAACATAGTAACACTAGTTAAAAAAGTAACTTTTCAAATTTGAACGATGCTTTAAATTTAAGGATAAACTTAATTTCAAATATTCCTTGTACTACTCCCTCTACTGTGAAAAATAATATTATCAATAAAGGACCCATCCAAATCAGTTCTATCATTATCAAACATCCCATAATGCTACATAATGCCAAGATCCCCTTTACAACTCTTAAAATAAAGGAGGACTACAATACGATCCTCGCTATTTATACATGCACCAAGGAACCAATGACATAAATACATACATAAAAAAATGGACTCCTAACCTCCATTCCCAGTTCCACTTCCGCCTCTCCCAACCTTTCCAGTGACAATCAAGGAAACCACCATTTATACAAACTATGCTCCAACACCAAATTCAATACCACAATCTTGGATAGAGCTGGCACTACAGGGCTATGGCTTATCCTTCATGACATTGGTTACAACCATGAGATAGTAAGAGTTATGCAAAACCCAACCTTTCTTGATCAAGTAGTCTTAGAGGAGATGAGACTAGGAATAGAGACATACAACAATCAACTATGGTTGTTGATGACCCTATAACAAACCTCTGAATTTCTCATTTCCGTACCTTTCTTTTTTATCCGTTCCCCACTTGGGAGAACCCTATGTTCAACCCATTGAACCAGATACTCAACTACAAAACCCTCCCTTTCCCACCATCCTCAAACCCTTATTTCCCCCTCTCATGTACTAGAAGCAAACTTCAGCCCATGGAATGTTCATCTAGGCGTGCAAGAGAATCTTCACATCTTCTCCATAGTAATCCATCCAAGCACAGACAATGGAAACCAAGTACCAGTTCCCAAAAATGAGCCGTTGTCATCTTCAGTATCACCAAGGACCTTGGTTTACTCCCCTCCCCCTACGTCCCCAAGTAGTTTTGGAATTAGAGGAAAATATAGACTCCGAAGAAATAAAAAACACTCTAGAATTATGAGAGAAACCAAAATAGAGATAATGATCCTAAAGGATGCAAAAGTGGTGATCTTTATACAATAAAAACAACAATCTCCGTAGGCCAAAGTCACCTTGTCCATTTTTCTTGATGTACCTATCTTCTACTAGTTAGGGGGAATAACCCCCAAGTCTAAGCAAAAAGGAGCATCTAAGTCAGTACACAAGAGAATAGGTGTTTAGCTACAGAAATAAATCATAGCTAAGTTAACAAAATTTCTAGCTAAATCCTATGCTAATGATGTCATTAGCTTGAAATTTGAGTTCTCTAGCTAAAATCGCTAGCTAATAGCCTATTTTCTTGCAGTATATTGTGTTCTTGTTTTAGATTAAGAAAAAGTGAGTTTTAAGTTTTTTTAGATTTTGATGGTTGGGGAGACTCAATGTCCTTGTATGTTGTCATGACATATTATAATGTATGAGCTCTTTTAATAGTATGATAAAGGTTTGGGAGACTCAATGTTCTTATATTTTAAGACATAATATAATGGATGTGCTCTTTTAGTGGTATGAATAAAATATAAAATTTAAAAAATTTGGTATTGCTCTCACAAGTCATAAGGGCAAAAGAAGTAGGACAATAGTTCCAAATAAAAAAGAGCTTTCTATTATGAGTGTTATCTCAACATACCCACTATATCTAATAATCTATGGTGATGGTGATATTATATACGGAATAGAGCAGGGAGACATTAGTTGAAATAATTGCATCACAAACAAATGTTGATTTTTATGTGACTATGGGTATGAACTGACTAGTATCATATCCAAAAAAGCTAAGGATGTTATGCTATCAGGTTCATTTGATCTTATATGTTTTACATGGAGTACAAATTTATGTGATTTGTTTTTTTAAAAATACAATTAATATTAGGTATGAACACATACCTTTGAAAATATATGCATTGATCAATACTAACAATCTAAAAAAGTAAACTCATAAAATTTAAATTTTGGATATGTCTACGATCCTGTCATGGTACACTTGATTTGTGTCATACAATGTTGTTTCATTTTGAGTAGCCGCCCTTTGGGTGTAGAATGACATGAGGTTGTTCTTAATATGAGCAAAACTATTGAGTGTGGAATTAAAGTACAAATGATGATCAACAAGGAGATATTTGCTTTCTATCAAGGAGATATCTTTATACGTCCTATCGGTAAATAGATGGCACCCTAATTTCATTATCTCTTAAGCTTAGGAACCTACTCTGCCATAAGCGTGAGACTGCTGGATTTACCAACAGAATTCTACGACCATGATATCATAGTCAGAGTGGGCCAAAAGTTGGGAAGATTAGTGAAGACGGATATTTGTACATCATCAACACTACGTGGGTGCTATGCCTGCATTTGCATGGTAGTACCCCTAGGTATACCAATCAAGAAGCACAATACCATATGCCACCATCTAGAAGCACTAGCGTATGAAGGCAGCATCCTCTGCACAACCTATGGAGTGCTAGGTCAAACTGACGTCGGGTGTACCAATAGGAACACAACCTCGAGAATTGTCCAATCGAACAATCCACCAAGATATGCATCCATAAGACACAAGCAATGGAAACGATGAAATGCTATGGTAGCCAGGGACTACCAGAAAGGAAATGGAACCAAGGGAAATGACAACTCCTAGCAACAAAGGAAACTGAGATAGGTATTAGCGTTAGTTTATTTAATGCTACTAAAAGTAAGTTCCTAGACTGAAAAATCTACAAATATAGGAAAACAACATCTCAAAATAGAGACACTCAAAAAAGGCAACAATATATACCAAATTCTTTAAAATGCCTTGAGAAATCAACAAACCATGGCATTTAATGAATTACGTCAAATGATGTTGCAAAGGATGATTTAAAAAATCCCCAGATAAAAATAAATACAAAAAAATAAAAAATTAAAATAACATTAATCTCACTCCAAGAAATGAAGTGGCTACAATTGTACCACATATGCCAAGCACGTCATCCAAGAAGACACCTACCTCGCCCATCCCAGATACCCACATGTCAGCTCTAACCACTAATGAATACCCTCTAATCCACAACAACAATCTATCTAAATTCCAATCAAAAGATAACCCTAAAAATTATTACCGCCCACAAACTACTCCAAATAGAACTCCAAGTCCACGTGGACATCCCAAGGGCCACTTAAACTAGTTGTAAAGATATGGAAAAGACAAAAAAAGATCAGAAGGAAAAGAACTCCCGCTTGGGGAAATATATAAACATAGTAACACTAATTAAAAAAGTAACTTTTCAAATCCGAATGATGCTTTAAATATAAGGAAAAACTTAATTTCAAATATTCCTTGTACTACTCCCTCTACTGCGAAAAATAATATTATCAATAAAGGACCCTTCTAAATTAGTTCTATCAGTATCAAACTTCCCATAAAGCCACATAATGCCACGATCCTCTTTTATAGCTCAATAAAAAAGGACTAAAATTTGACCCTCGCTATTTATACATCCACCAGGAAACCAATGATATAAATACATACATAACGCCATGGATTCCCAACCTTTATTCCCACTTCCACTTCCGTCTCTCCCAACCTTTCTAGTGGCAGTTGAGGAAACTACCTTTTATACAACTCACGCTCCATCACCAAATTCAATACCACAGTCTTGGATAGAGCTCGAACTAC
>DF366423.1:3315-13591 GCA_000787875.1 Solanum virginianum
TGATGTTGCTGTGTACTTTTCTTGTTGATTATGAGTTATTTCTCTTATTGGTTTGCTGTATTATGATGTATTACTTATGTACTTAACAAAGGATAGATTGGAAGTGGTATAATCAGGCTGTTTGGTTGCTTTTACAATCCGCAACAGTAAGGTCTTATGTGTTGTCGCAATTGTGTTCTTGATTGGAATTTGTGGGCTGATGTATACATAGCTTTTGATCCACATTTTTTATTGTTAATCTTGTACTTTGCTGAGACTGTTTTAAGGCTGATATTATGTGTAAATGTGTGAAGAACAGTTTGGTTGAAGTTGGAATAGGTTTGAATTACCGACGTCGAAAGGTAGCGAAAAGGTATAACATTATGCTGTCCGTATGTATGCTGTATAGAATTGTTGTGTGTCCTGTTTTATGGACTGTTATAAGGCTGGTATGATTCTACACTAGGCTGTACATGATATGTAGATGTTAGTGTGCATTCAAAAATACAATTAAATGCAAAACAGTGGAAAAATATGCTCGGGATTGTAGTTGCATGCTTGCTGCCCGGGTGTTGTTTCTATGTGAAGTTGGGTTTCTAAGATGTGTCTATTGGCTTCTAGTGCTAGGTTTAGTACTTACTATGCTGTAGTTGAACATTTTGAGGAAGGGAAGGTTATCCCAAGGTAATAGCCAGGCTGTACAGCGAGGTATGTAAGACTATTTGATTTCCTATCACTTGGCATGAATCATAGATTCCTTATTGGTACATAAAGACACTTACCAACTCCGACACAATTAGTAACCATATTTTCACTCTTTCATGTCTTTATATGCTGTCATACATAGTCACTTTCAAAGCTACATACATACTCAGTTACCTTTAAGTCTACATACATACATGGATACCAAGTTATATGGGTTCTTGTTGCCAAATAAAGTCCATAAGTTATGTCATCTCATATGAATTTCATTATTTGTTTAACGTACTCTTTTCATTATCATATTGTCTTGTATAGTTATCTATATGTCACATGCTTCATATACAGTTCTACAGCTCTAATATTACACTGTTCTACAGCACTAATATTACACAGTTCTACAGCTCTAATATTACACAGTTCTACAGCTCCAATAATGTGACCACCAAAAGATCATCTCAAAGGTAAATCAAAGAGATTGTATAGTATTTACAGTTAGATAGATGGCAGCCAAAGGGTGAGAGAGTCACCTAGCTAGGGTCCGTCCTATCACGGGGGGCAGCCTGAAGGGGCTAGATTACTAGCTTAGCATAGGGACGAACTCGACACAGTTTACCCCTGATCAACTGGGTCTTTCATAGTATATTCTGTGCACAGATTTTACAGATTTCACAGTAAAGGTAAAGTGATATAAAGAATGTAAAAGTACATGATCCCACAGTATAATCACAGGTGGTCTCTTATCATACATCAGTGCATAGTTTCAATTGGGTTGTCATTTCATACACAATATTTTCTGCCTTACATATTCAGTACATTATCTCGTACTGACGTCCCTTAGGGGGGACCTGCATTTCATGCTGCAGGTACAGGTGCCAGTAGATCTTCCCAGTAGGAGTACAGGATATCCAGCTATGGTCCCAAGCTCCATGTTGCTTCGGAGCTTTGCATGTCTAGAGTTTATATTTTTGTATTGTACAATTAGTTGAGGCGGGGCCTGTCCCAACCCTTATCAGATACCTGTCATTGCTTAAAGGCTTTGTAGACTATGTAAATTAAAGTGTGGTCATATTTTGTACTTTGGACAGCATGGCCCCAACGGCCTAGTCATATGCTGTTCCTTTTGGCCTGCTAGTGCTATTTACTTTCTTAAGGGCATACTGAAGGTGGAATTCCTTATAATGCATATAAAAAGCACATAGGTACAAGTTGGTTCTCCCGGGCCTTATCGGTAACGGGTGCCAGTCCGCCTTAATGGGATTTGGGGCGTGATAAAGGGGACAAAGAATATGGGAAAGAGGGTGTGGGGAGGTGGGAAAGAAAAAGGGGTATGGGAAATAAAATAAAAATGAAGAGTAGGAATTTAAAATTGGGGAGTGGGAAAGGAGTGGGGTGTGTGGGCCCCCCCACGCGGAAATTATTATTATTATTATTATTATTATTATTTTTTAATAAAACTAGATAAATATTTTAAAATTAGTAAAATTAAATAAACTGGGTATTTTATGATGTGAAGGGTAAAAATTCGATGTCAACACATCCTTTGGGAACTTAATTAAGTTAAATTAAACAAACAATTAATGTTAGTGTTAACAAGTATCACATAGATACAAATCACCAATAAATATAAAGCAAATTTAAACTTTTTGGGTTTAGCAGGCCCAAATTAAACCCTGTCATAAACTGCTATACATGATTGGACCTACCCTTATCCCATAACCTGCTGAAAGTTTTAACCCATTTCATCCCTACATCATTGTTATGTATATAAACTGTATATCAGTGTATATATTTCTCTTTCCACCTGTATATTTGCTTCCAGGGATCTGCAATTACTCCTTTTTTGAACTTAGTGCATCTCCTTCCAATTGACTTGGGAAATTGAACAATTTGGGCCTCTATGGCCCATTTTGAAATGCAACGAGAAGGATGGAGTCCATTACGAACCCAATGGGATTTCACATGTAAAGGAAATAGGAAAAATAATATAATTAAGCAAACGTATGATATGTATTTATATTATATAACTATAGTTTGAAAAAACTACAATTTATAGCTATAGTTAGGATTTTGTTGCTATAGTTAGAGTTTTGTTGCTAATTTCTCTCTTCTCTCTTCTCTCTTCCTCTCTTTCTCGCTTCTCTCCTCTCTCTCTGCAATTTCTTTAAAATATACAATTATAAATGTATAGTAGCTGAATATATACAATTATTTTGACAGATATACATAGTCAATTCGACAGATATACATATACAATTTGTCTCTCTCCGCTATCGCTTGTCTCTCTCCTCCCTCTCTCGATCTCGCTCGCTTCTCTCCTCTCGCTCTCAATCTCGCTTGCCAGATCTACAAATATATATGTATGTTAATTACAAAAATATAATTATTTGACTGATATACACATACAATTTGACAAATATACATATACAGTTTGCCTCTCTCTTCCTTCTCTCGATCTAGCTCGCCTCTCTCCTCCCATGGAGGTCACATAGTCAAGGTTATATTGTGTAATTATGTAAAATATAGCTATTTGATCATATTAAGTTTCAAACCTAGACTATTTATAAAAATTCCTCTTTATAAAACACATAAGTAACAACTCGATGACTTGATGTAGACAGCATAAAAGTAGCCCTTAAACATGTATAACACTATCAGACCTTAGGCATCACATAAAATATTTTCATGGGATTGAATCACCACGGAGGATAGATTTTGATTTATGCATGAAAATGTATATACGATGTAAAATGATGCAGGACAATAAATAGCTCAAAGAGACAAGAAGAAGAAAATTTATAATTTACAGTTACTTCCATAACATGGAATGGCAGGAGTTTAGGATTTAATAGCCATGACTTTAACGAAACACAACCACACTAGATTATGAATATTCTAGCCACAAAACACGATTATAAATAGATTTGGGTAAGGGGCTAAACCATAAGTTTTAATAGAAAAGTGATCATGCAAATCATAGCAGGGAACTAAACCATAAACTTTAACAAAAGGAAAACTTTTGACTTCAACCCATATGAAGATATAAGAGCTAAACAACAATAACATAACCAGTGAAATTTCACAAGTGGGGTCTGGGGAGAGTAGAATGTACGCACACCTTACTGCTACCTCACATGGTAGAGAGGCTGTTTCCTAGGATCCCTCGTCTTAAAAATCCATAAGCCGAATAAACTAGATATGGAAAAATATGGGAAGGAAAAGAAAGGGAAACAGAAAAGATGACTAACAACACAAAGCATAGTGTGTAAATCTATATGATATAATGATAACTTCAATATGTATATGACAGATAATGACAACACATGATAAGAACACGACTACTTCTACTATCCTACTATACCACAATGCCAAATATCCACCTAACCCTACCAACCAATTAGCCTGCTACTCTACCTAACCCGACTAACCAATTAGCCTGCTACTCTACTTCGCAAGCTCCATTCCTTTCTATCTAAGGTCATGTCCTCGTTGAGATCAAGTTTTGCCATATGTTGTCTGATCACCTCCCCCCAATACTTCTTTGGTCTACCTCTACTCCTCCATGTAACTCCCAAATCTAACCTCTCGCACCTCCTAACAGGAACATCGATACTCCTTCTCTACACATGTCTGAACAATTGTAGTCTCACTTCCTCCATCTTATCAGCCATAGGGGCTACCTCTAGCCTCTCCCGGATGATCTCATTCTTAATCTTATCACTCCTTATGTGACCACACATCCATCTCAACTTTCTCATCTCTGCGACTTACAACTTTTGAACATGTGCATCTTTTATTGGCCAACACTCCACTCCATACAACAAAGATGGTCTAACCACCATTCTGTAAAACTTACCTTTGAATTTAGGTGATATCTTCTTATCACATAATACTTCAGAGGCAAGCCTTTATTTTGTCCATGCTACCCCAATACAATATGTGACATCATCATTAATATCACCACTACTCTAGATGATAAATCCCAGATACTTAAAGTTCTCCCTCTTGGGGATAAGTTGAGTGGCAAGCCTCATACAGTAGCAGATCCAGGATTCCTGGATTGTGGATGCTCAAAGGAAAAAAATTTGTTGCCAATGGGATTCGAATCCGAGTCTGACAACTCATCCTGAACCTTAAGAAGGCATGGAGAAACACTGCACCTACGGAACTTCTTGTTCAGTGGGTGCTTAACCTTATACTTATGCCATTTTTTTTATATTTTCTATATGGATACACAAAGATTTTTTTGGGGTAAATGGGTGCTCAAGCACCTAGAACTCAACACGTGGGTCTGCCCCTGCTAATATATGCTATTGGGACACCTTTCACCTCTAGACACCTCCATAAAATAACCCTCGGGACTTTGTCATATGCTTTCTCGAGATCAATGAACACCATATGAAGGTCCTTCTTTCTTTTCTTATATTTCTCCACTAATCTCTGAACAAGGTGGATTGCTTTAGTAGTGGACCGCTCTGGCATGAATCCAAACTGATTCTCCGAAACAGACACTATTTTTCTCACCCTCATCTCCATTACTCTCTCTTAGACCTTCATACTGTGACTTAACAACTTGATACCCCTGTAATTATTACAATTTTGAATATCACCCTTATTCTTGTACAAATGAACCATTGTACTTCTCCTCAATTCATCCGGCATCTTGGCAGTCTTCATAATAGCATTAAACAATCTATTTAACCACTCTATGCTATCCTTGACCATGCTTTTCCAAAAGTCTACCGGATATAAGAGCCACATTAAGATAATTATTTAAAGATCACATTCAAGTCCATTTGTATATGGCATTATAGCAAGAGAGTCAACAGATACAGAGTAGACATAAAAATCAAATGTTTAAGAGAAGTACAATAGTACATGGTCAGAAGCCTTAAAGCTAAGTGTCATGACCCAAGCCTAAGGTCTAGATGTGACACGGTGAATGAGAAACCCGAAAGGACCCCAAACAAGCCTCTTAACATATCATTACACATCCTTGATCGCGGAAACAATTAAACAACAATAAGAGAATATAAATAAGGGCAAAGAGACTAAGAGAATCTTTCATAGCTTAAAACATGCAAGAGTCAAGAGAGTCAAAACTCATAACATCATTACACAACTTATCCAACAACACCTCTAAACTTAGAATTGAGCGGGGACCAAGACAACTTTTCGGGCTCACCCTTATAGTAAAAAACACACAATAAGATAAAAAGAGTCTTTGTATACATAGGAATAAAAGATATCATCCTCGGAGTTGAGGACTCACCAAGCTTGCTTGAAGAGATAGTACTAGCCACATAGAGGAAAATGATCAAGTGGAGCTCCAGTTCTTACATAGTAACATCATGTATGTATGCATTAGTATGTTTGAATGTACTAAGTATGTAGGATGCAATACAACAAGAGATAGGCCACATAATTGAAATGCATAATCATAAGCAAGAGATAGTATATTAGGAACATGACATGCATGAACAATACTTGAAGTAAAATATGCTTATATAGAACATATTACATGTGTAGGAAGAGACCATCATCATAGACCAAATAACTTAGTACTTGGAATCCAAGGCATGCCATCCACTTGGAAGGTGGATGAGGTACATACCCCTCATCTATGGTAGTACGGGATTGCCATCACCCGACAAGGTGGATAAGGTATATACCCCTTATCTATGGTAGTACGGGATTGCCACCACCTGACAAGGTGGATGAGGTACATACCCCTCATCTATGGTAGTACAGGATTTTCACCACCCTACAAGGTGGATGAGGTACATACCCCTCATCTATGATCGTACGGGATTGCTACCACCCGACAAGGTGGATGAGGCATATATCTCTCATCTTTGGTATGGTCACTTGCAACTAGAGGTGTCAAATGAGTGAATTGGATTGGATTTGGATGTGTTGAATATGGATTGAGCCAAAATGGATTGGGCCAAAATGGATTGGATCACAATCCATCCATATAAAATATGGATAAATATGGATTTGGTCAAATATGGTTTGAATAAGAATGGTTCTAACTCACTTTATTCTCTTGAAGGCAAAAAAAATTAAATCAAAGGGAGATTGTTAATGTTCAATCCTAATCATTCCAACCCTACTCCCAAATAATTATTTTTGAAAAAAAATTATTTTTTCAATTCCTTTAATAAAAATTTGGTTCTTCGGTGCAATGAAGTTTTGAGACCCATACACTGAATCAAATAACTAAACTTTTGAAAAAAAACACCTACATCAAACCAAAAAATTGAATCAGTTTGATTTTTCTATTTTTTGGTATTTATGCCCACCCCAATAAAAAATAAAAAAAGTTAAATCTCTTTGCCTCCCTTCCCCCCATCGACACTGAACCGAAAAACTGAATTAGTTTGGTTTGGTTCGATATTTCAATTTTTTGATATTTATGCCTACTTCAATAAAAAATTAAAAAGAAATCTTTTTGTGCCCAGCCCACCCCGACATCGAACTGAAAAATTGAATTAGTTTGGTTTTGTTGAATTTTTAATTTTTTGGGTATTTATGCCCGTCCCAATAAAAAATAATAAAAAATTAATTCCCCCTCCCCCTCTCCCGAACCGAAAAATCAAATTTAGTTTGGTTCAATTTTTTAACTTTTTGGTATTTCTCCGCCCCAATAAAAAATTAAAAACAATTAACCCCCACCCCGACATCGAATTGAAAAATTGAATTAATTTGGTTTTGATTCAATTTTTTAATTTTTCAGTATTTATGCTCGCCCCGATAAAAAAATAAAAAAAGTTAATTTTTTTGCCCCCCACCTACCCCACCCCACCCCGACACCAAACCAAAAAATCAAATTAGTTTGGTTTAGTTTAATTTTTTGATATTTATGCCCGCCCCAAGAAAAAAATTTTAAAAAATTTTTGCCCCCCCCCAACTGACACCGAACAGAAAAACTGAGTTAGTTTGGTTTGATTCGATTTTTCAACTTTTTGGTATTTATGCCCGCCGCAATAAAAATTTTTTTTCCCCCACCCCGATACCGAACTGAAAAACTGAATCAGTTGGGTTTGGTTCAATTTTTTAATTTTTTGGTACTTATGCCTACCCCAATAAAAAATAAAAATAATCTTTAGTCCCCACCCCACCCCTCTTCCCTCTAAATTTTTTTAAGAAATATTGAAAAAAATCATGCACACAATATTTTTTTAAGAGCAATTAAGAATTATTTTTTTATGAGTTTGGGAGATCTATGAATTTATATGGGTATCCATATTTTATCCATTTTGATCATATTTGTATGAACTCTTAAAATAAATCAACCCATATTTACCCATTTAGAAAATATGAGTGATCCATTAAAATAAATATGGATAAAATGGATTCCTTTTACCTTATATGAATTGAAATTGCCACCCCTAATCATGCCAGTATTAAGCAACTCAAACAATTGCTTCCTTAGTTCAAATTCCTTTTACCTTATATGGACTTAAATTGCCACCCTTACTTGCAACACTATAGATACTTTCGATGATAACAATTCGTATATACACTCTTTTCATCATCATAAAGTTATTCAAATCATAGGTCATGCAATAGATCATCAATAGCTCAAGAATCAAGAACCGAACATTTTATCAAACACTTGGCGGGTGTGTAATGCTAGTGTAAAATTATGCAATTCAAGAGTAAATTCATGCAAGAAATCTTTAAGTAAATCAACCCACCAATACTTGGTAATACCCTCAGGCAATATACATTGAAACCCTTAATCAAATCTCAAAATAGATCATAGATTTATAGCCTAAAACATGCTTAAACAGTCACACTTTTATGAAACTCCAACATAGTTCATAGTCAAATTCATAATAAGTAAGACCTATAAGTAAATCAACTTAGAAACATACAATTTATGTAAAAAGGAAGGTTGGGCACCATGGATGAAAGGACTCATTGGTTGAAACCCACATACCTCAACTTTGGAGAATTCCTTGATGAAGATTGAGATGAGAACTTGAAGCTTGATGAATGCATTAAGATCCGGAAAAGGACTCATTGGTTGAAACCCACATACCTCAACTTTGGAGAATTCCTTGATGAAGATTGAGATGAGAACTTGAAGCTTGATGAATGCCTTAAGATCCGGAATGAGTTTGGGACACTTGATTTTGAGTTCTAAGTGTTTGAGAATGTTTTGGGAAATGTCTTGAATGATATGAGGTTGAAAAATGATTAAGTCTAGGTGTTCTTACGCAAGGGAAGACTTAGACCCAAGACCCAAAGGCCTTGGACCAAACAATAAAAAATTGGTAAAAATAACACTGATCCGCCCCTTGGCCACGTCGCGCCAGAGGCGCGGATCTTCTCTAGAATTTGTAAATTTTGAAAAATAAAATTTTGATAATGTTGCTCTAAAATCGGGGTTAGACCCATTTTTCACACAATTTTGCTCCCTAATCACGAATATGAAGTCAGATTTTTGATATCACGCACAAATTTTGGGATATATGAAAATTACGATTATGAGCATTTTTGAGGCATATTTTCGGGCACTTTTTGGGGTCATTTCAATATCTCCCCCTTGGGGACATTCGTCCTCAAATGTCAAAGAAACGTACAATAAAAAGGATAATCATGAAGAGATCAGCCCTAACAAGAATGTAACAATGTAATTAAGCATCATTTCAAAATCTCAACATAAGTGTCAAAATCACTATGAACTTGTCAANTGGAAGAGATAGGGATATCACTTTTGCATGTCCGCCTCGGCTTCCCATGTGACACTCTCAACTTGTTGGTTTCTCCAAAGAACCTTGACGGAAGTAATATCCTTGTTCTCAACCTCTTTACTTGTCTATCCAAAATTTTTACCAGAACCTCTTCATAAGTCAAATTATCTTCAACAATACCCACAACATCAAGAGGCACAATAGCACTTGGGTTACCTACACACTTCCTCAACATAGACATATGAAAAATTGGATGAACCAAGTCTATTTCACTAAGCAAATCCAACTCATAGGCCACCTTAATAATCCTCCTCAACATTCTATAAGGACCAAAAAATCTTGGACTCAATTTACCCTTCTTACCAAAACGAACCACACTCTTCATGGGTGGGACCTTCAAATAGACCCAATCACCAACTTTAAATTCAAGATTCCTTCTCTTCACATCGACATAGGACTTTTGATGACTTTGGGCTGTTTTCAACCTTTCTCTAATCAACCTTCTCCATAGCCTCCATAACCAGATCCGGACATAACAAAGCCATTTCTCCCACTTCAAACCACCTAACAGGAGATCTACAATGTCTACCATATAGGGCCTCAAAAGGAGCCATGCCAATGCTAGAATAATAGCTATTATTATAAGCAAATTCAAAGGAGCCATACCAATGCTAGAGCGATAGCTATTATTGTAAGCAAATACAATGAGTGGAAGATGATCATCCCAACTACCCTTGAACTCCAATACACAAGCTCTAAGCATATCCTCAAAAGTTTGGATAGTTCTTTCAGCTTAGCCATCCGTTTGAGGGTGAAAAACCATACTAAGCTTTACCATAGTACCAAGACCTCTTTGGAAGGACCTTCAAAAGTGAGAAGTGAATTGAGAATCA
>DF366422.1:6216-21816 GCA_000787875.1 Solanum virginianum
TTTTCTTTAAAATCATGCCAACCTAACTTTTCTGCAAGAACAACACAAAAACACATAAAAACCATAAAAAGTCACATTAAGAACTCACAAAATCCTTTATTTTAGGCATCAAATGTGTTGTATTTTGATAGTATATCAACACCCTCAACTTAAAATTGTTGCTTGTCCTCAAGCGACTATGCAGATGAAGAGAAATACATAGCATCTATACTAATGGCATCTATAACAACTCTTATGATTCAGGTACCCAACTACCATTTTCAAAATAGGATTGCAAGGTTATTAGGTAAAAACAGAACATAATGAGATACCTGGCAATCAAACTATGACAAGCTAAGGAGCATCAACCGTCCACAATCGCTGGTATAGTCATATGCTACTCAAGTAGTGCAAATGCCCTCACTCAAAAGAAGTCCATCATACTTACTCAAAAAGCATTTAGAATTCAGGGACTGAGGAGGCATTCTCACTCTCACAATTGAAATTCATGCATACGTACTGACACCATAAGCTTGCCTCTATACATATCTCCTAGCTTGGTGATAAAGTGGATTTGGATCACTTTATGACTTAAGGGCTTGTAACATAGGTTCAGGGGGCTTTGTTATGACATTTTAGGCAAGTGGTGACTAAAAGCTATCCTTGAACCATGTTTACCAACACTTTTGCTTTCATAATCCAACCTTATTCAACAAATCCACTCTTATTCTCCTATTTTGAACTTTTCTCGAGTACTTTCTTTCTATTTTCAGGTGTGCCTTACTTCTGAACTCAATTCTTGCTACTTTTTCTCAATTCAAGGCACTTTTTTTTCTCTTTCT
This sequence comes from Solanum virginianum, assembly GCA_000787875.1. Lineage (NCBI taxonomy): Eukaryota > Viridiplantae > Streptophyta > Magnoliopsida > Solanales > Solanaceae > Solanum > Solanum virginianum. The sequence continues at coordinate 7,038 of DF366422.1, forward strand.
TCACTCGACTTATGATTTTTTTTCATTTCTTTCTTTATTCCCCAACTAACCATCTCATTGTCATTACTTTACCACAGTAAGGACTACCCTCAACTTAGGCTTTTAGCCTCAATTAAGGTTCACATGTTCAAGCATAGACCAGGACCAATATCAAGGTATTTTATCAAACAAGATTAAGTTAGCAAAGTGTCAAGAAAGAAAGAGTATATGAGAAGCTCAAAAATTAGGAACAAGGGATTCTTTCACTTATTTGATGGGTCATTTAGGCTAAAAGTGGGTTCACTCAAACAACAAAGGCCTAAGATCCTTTCCATATCAACCACATCACCAAACCAATCTTAGAGTACTAAGGCAAGTTCTGAGTCCATACAAGATGCATGAATGCAACAAAATAAGCTCACAACACACATGGCATTGCATTCACAATTAAGTATAGACTCACAGATCATGCTTTCAACCTCAGCTTACCTTCACAATATCAGAACAAACATTGTCAGATACTCAAAATGTATTAATGCATCAACAACCATAATCTCAAAAATTTTGAGGGTACTCATTTTTTCATCAAAACTTTAAAATGCAATTAAAGACTATGTATGTACCAACAAATAACACTACTATGACTTTACACATTATCTACACTACCTAAACATGCTGGTTCAACAGAAAATTAAGCATCCACAAGGAAAAAGAAGCACGGCAAGAAAACCTTGGATCAAAAATAGGGAAAGTAATGGACTTGAGGCTACTTAAATTTCACCTTAATCCATAACTTCCCATACCCCACCAAAATAGGATACTTTGTCCTTAAAGTAAAAATAGGTACTAAGACAAACATAATAAAAAGATAGACTTAGATATATATACATTAAAAACCAATATTTAAAAACCAATATCCAAAACCAAAATAAAGATATTATCCAACATAAAATATTTAGATAACAACATCAAAATAATATTGTCTAACAAGAGAACAAAATATCCATAAATAAAAGAAAGAACTGGGGTAAAAAAGGGTCAAATATCATGGTGCATCAAGCACCAGTCTCTTGTCGATCTGTGGGGTCCTAGGGCACCAACTCTTCCTCAGCAATCCATGAGCTACCCTCTCCATATGAGGTGTGCTACTCCCGGTCTCTCTGAATAGCCACCACCAGTAGCGACTCCTGTACTACCTCCTCGATGGACTACTCCTCCAGTCTCGGCCACTTTTGAATTGGCTCTGGATCAGCCTCATGCTCAAGGGGTCTCTTCTTACGGACGTCTGAATGGTCAACTAGCCATTTGAATGCCTCATCGCCCGCCGGTGTGACCTCTGGGATAGTAACAGAAGCTGCTAACATTTATAATAATTTGGCCTTAAACTTGGCCAACTCCTCAGTCACAGTGCTCGTGTCAACAGGCCGAGCTCCCTCAAGTATCTGCTGGACTCTCGCCTCGAAGGCATCTACTCGAGTATCTACTGCCCTAACTCTCTCATCTACCAGATCACGGGTGAATGCTTTCATCCTCTCCTCGGAGTCCCGTATAGTCTGGTCAACCCAAGGTATGACCGATGCAGATAGAGCATGTAGTATGGACTCTGCCATATCCACCCTCCATAATAACGCCTGAAAAGCAATAACAAAAGTAAGAGAATCAAATGAAGTTGTTTTTGATGCCAGAGTACTAGAGGATGGTGTGGACTCGATCTCCACAGCTAGCATGGGTTCTGAAGCAATTGAGGTAGTGCTGGTAGCAGCTGGAGGTGCAGCCGGAGTCGGAGGCTCTACCAGGAATGGCTCTGAAATAGGAGGAGGAATAGCTCTCTATAGGGCAATAGGGTTCTGGTCAGCCTTGATTAGACTGGGATTCATTATGTGCAACGCCTTTACATGAGGGTCCAAGTGGAGACAGACTGATACCCAGTTGCCTTGCACAACTTATGAATCAAAATGGGGAATGGCAAGGCCTGCTGAGTGTGGATTGCTAACTTATGTATCTGTTCTACCATAACCCGAGCGCAGTCAATTTCGTACTCCACCAAGATGCTTGCCAACAATACTACTCTTTTTCAATGTGATCACATTATCGTGAAAGTGGGTCTGATGCACCAGCGAATAATGGATAACCAAAATTTTGCCCTAAATGAGAGATGGGCCTTCAGAATCTGCTCCAAGTGGTTCGTAAACCATATTAGCTCAACACCTTCCTCATAAATTTGACTTTTTATCCACCCAAGGAGTTTTGCTCTTAGCACGACATCCTTCTAATTCATGACCTTTCTCATCTCTGCAATCTTATGATCATACTCTACCATGGAATATGGAGCTCTGTAGTTTGGCCCAAATTGCACTCTCTGAATAGTTTCCTCTGAGATATCAACAACCTCCCCTCTAACCAGGGCTTCACTCAATCACGGCTACTCAATGGGCTTTTTGATCCTCGGTAAATCTCTGCGAATAATAGCAGAGTAGGTGACATAAAGCTCTCTAACCACATAAGGGGCATACTTACCCAATACCTGTGATAGCCAACCTAGTCCATGTCGCTCAATTTCAGCCTCTAACCCTAGAATACTACTTAGCCCTGAATCATTTAATCTAGCCTCCTCGTGGAATCTCCTCACTAGTATCCCATGGTTTTTCAGCTCTAGTCCTTGTTCATAGATCTCTTTCATCCCTGAGACACACCATCTCGTATTTTGTGGGTATGTGGAGGTGACTATGTAAGCAGAGTTGGCTGGTTGTGGGAGAGCAGTATCCTCATGCTGTGCTTGAGATACCTTACGGGAACCGGACTCAAAAAGTGAGGCATCATCATCTGACCTGTATCCATTGCCTTCCTCTTTAAACTGAGAGGGACTAGTAAATTCCATTGGTATTTATGTAGTACGGGCTTGAGTCTGATGCACATTTGCCTCGAGATTTATCTGGACTCTATGGACTTCCATAGAGCCCTCAGATGTTTCATCATCAGAGGGTTCATCCCTCAACTGTCTCCTTTGAGCTTTACTCGCCTCTTTTCTAGTTTTTGGAGCCATATCACCTGGAGAGTCTACCCACAAATATAATGTGAGTACCATAGTTTTTGAAACAGATAGAAACCACAAACAAGAATAAACAAAGAGTAACAGAACCAATATATGAAAACATAACACAGTGCACTAAATCAGTTGCAGGTCTGTAGGTACGAGGCACAGTTACGACTCGTAGGGTGACCTACGAGTCGTATTGTGGCCTCATAGACCAAAATTTCCTAAAAAATTATAACACTGAACCCAGGTACGAATCACAGGTACAACTCGTAGGAGGACCTATGAGTCGTAGTTTGGCTCTTACAAGTTTTTAGTATTCAAATTAAAATTATAGAATGCCCATGAGTTCCCCACTACGACTCGTAGTGAACATCACGATTCGTAGATGGGTCTCGTATGGCATATGTCAAGGACCCATAGGTTCCTGCTACTTCCTATGAGGGGCCTCTACGTCCTATAGGACTATCTATGAGTCGTAAAGAACCCTCATAACAGAAAAACAACAGGTACCAGTAGTGCCCTCAATCATTGCCACAAGAACAACACTTCATTCAATACCAAGCAAACAGCAACGAACCAAGTTTTTTCATATAGAGTAAGGGCAAAGACGTATCCAAAATCTAAACATGACCACCCAAAGCTAAACTTATCTCACAAAGATCTATTTAGGCCCACCACCATTAAACAATATTTCCCAATCACAATTAAGAAATACCCAAAAGTAATCAATCACTAAACTCACAACAATCAACATTAGTGTAGAAATGAGGGAGTTATAACAGAGTTTAAAAGAAACCTACACAAGGGCATCTCAATTGATCATTTTCACACACCAACTTACACCCCAATTTCAAACTTGCCAGGGACCCTATGCTAACGAAATATCATATAACCACTTCACAACATGATCAACAATCAGATATGGCAAGCTTTCCATCACTACATAGTCCAACAAGAGTTCTTTAACAATTTTAGAAGAACAACAGGGGAATTTGAATTGGCAATCCTAGTTCTCACATTTCAATAAACATTCACTCAAAGGTATATGCACTATCATCCCTATGCACACTATCATCAAATAATCTAAGTAGAATAATAAAATTTGTGTGTAACATTTAGCCACGAACATACCTTGAGAGAAGACAAATGATATTTGGGCAAAGTGCGATAAAAGAGAGGAGTCGAGACCCTACTTGTAGTGCTTGTCAAAACAATGGTCGAAAAATGACGCGGGTCACTGGAAAAGTCGATCGAAAAAATGAAAGGGGGAAAGTATTGGGGGAATCCATCTATCTTAGGGTTGGGAAATAGATTTTGGGGGTCAAATTTTATTTTGACCCCTTTTTAAATGAAACAGGGTCGGCTTTTCAAAAGTTGTAGGTAGGGGCTACAAAACTTCGACAATGAGTCATAGAGTGTCCTAGGGCTCGTAGGACCTGGCCTCATAGTAGGCCCAATACTTGCAAGAATTAAGAATTCATACTTGGGCACTATAAACCTCTCTTACGACTCGTAGAGGACACTACGAATCATAAGGTTGGCTCGTAGTGTATGTACCAGCTTCTTATACTCACTGCTTCCCTCTATGAGGCATGAATACTAGTTATAGTGGTGATTACTACTCGTAGGCCTGCTCTTAGAGGTTGATCCTAGTTTTATTTTCTTCAAATCCTTGGTTCATGATTTATGACTGTAAAACAAACCTCAAAATACTCTAATATCCAGAATAATACAACTAATCCAGCATCTTAGCACTCAAAATAAACATCAAACCGCTACTTAATAATTTAATCAACTAAAATGAACTTAAAATTAGTCAAGAATATAAAAGATACTTGGGTTTCCTCCCAAGAAGTGCCTTGTTTAATGTCATGGCTCGACTCTGCCATCATGGATAATCAGACTTCTCCATAGGCCCCATTGCTGGTCCTTCTACTCTTCCTTTGTTTATCCAGCACTGCATCTAGTTGATCAGAAACTGCTCCATCCTATCACCAAGACTTTGCATTGATATAGTTTGTTGTTCCACCTTATAGTCACATTTGAGGATATCAAACTTTATCTTTAGGACAATATCATCTTACTCATTGACCTTGGTCATGACTTGTTCAAGCATATGATCAATCCTTGTCAGCTTATCAGTGATGCAATGTTGGTGTGGTAACCTCGCCAATTAGCCACATTCTCACTCTTGGGTTTACTTGGGGCTCCCTTCCATGCACTAGTGGATAGTCCAGTTTGTCCTTGAAAGGGTTGGTAGACTTTGGCAACTATAGATAGTTTGTTCATATACTCAGTGATCTCATCAAATGGTTATCTTATGAACTCCCAACAGTCCCCTTCGAATGATATGTCAGCCTGCCCTTGTCACTCGGAGGGTAGTGCTTGGTAGAAACTAGCCGCCAATTCATCATCACTCAGACCATGGTTTTGGTTCACCGCCAAGGACTGCTTGTATCTTTCCTAATCCACTACCAAAGGTTCTCCTGGCACTCTTTTGAAATTACAGATGTTGTTCAGTATCTTTTGCTTGTTGGATTCCTTATAGAAGTTCATGAGGAAAACTCTCTATACTTCCTCCAGTTAGAGCAAACATTGGCTGGGAGAATCGACCATTATTCTGCAACTTCATTCTAGAGAGTCATGGGGAAAATCTGAAAAGCCATGGCCTCCTAAGAAGGGTGTCTTGTCCCAAGGACCCCCTTCAACATTTGGATAAAATCTTGAAGGTGAATTTGGGGGTCTTCAGACTCTTGCCCATAAAACAAGACTCGCCTCTACAAGGTTTCTAACAAGTCATTTGCGATATAGAAATTTTGTTTAGTCATAGTGCAAGCAAACCTGTACTTAGAATCAACTAACAAAAACAAAAACAAAAATAAAAGTAAAATACACGAGACTGTAGAAATCAACACTTGAACTAACTAATGGTGAATTCAAATCAAAATCTAGTCATATTCCTCGACAACGGCGCCATAATTTTTGATGATTTTCACGCTTCAACAAGAAAGCTATCTCTGCCAGCAATTAACCTAACCAAAGGTTAGGGTCGAATCTTCGAGGAATACGGAGCTTGACTACAAGAGTCCACTACTAATCATTTCAAGCATAAATAACTAAAATCTCTAAAGGGGGGGGTGTTTGTGATTCAAGAACAAAGTAGAATAAACATTAAACTAAGACATGAGGAAACACTCAATTTTAGGGACAACTTGGGAACCGTGTTCACTTTGCATACAGGATGGTAACTTAGGTTCTTCCATCCCTCTTCTAAAGCTGAAGGTCGAATTTCACCATGGCACTTGGTTGGCCACCATGGCGTGCCAACTAAATGTTACCAATTGTCCCAGTCAACCTCCTCTTGGTCAAGTTTGGTTGATTAGACGAGAACATATCAATCGAATCCTGTCATCTACTTTTCTTTTCCTATTTATCACTACCTTCATCGGGCTAGTGATAGTAGGCGGGGTTTGGTGTTGTCCACCACCAAATGACAATTATAATGAAGAGAAATAGATAATACATGCAAACCCCAATCACAAAAATGTAATAAACCTAGGTTATTTTAAATCAACAATCCATAATTCCCACAACCCCAAGTTGTGGGTGCTTAGCTACTCATGGCTAAGGCAAAACAAGCAAACATCGTAGTGTATGTACCAGCTTCTAACCCCAAGTTGTGGGTGCTTAGCTACTCATGGCTAAGGCAAAACAAGCAAACATGCTAATACAAGACATAAATGAGAGTTTTACCAAAAACACCAAAGAATATAGGCACCACAAGTTGCAAACCCAAAAGCTTGATTGATCAACAATGAATACAAAGCAAGATTTGCAATCCCCAAAATAGGTTTTTTAAGAAAAAATGATAAATTAATCTAAAACCCTAAAATATTGTTTAGATAATATTCAAAGGAAAGGACTCTCTTCTAAAATCTGGAATCTATCTATTAAAACTAAACTAAATTATATTTATAGTGTTTACAAACAAACCCTAAAAATAAAGCAGAAAAGACAACTGGCAACTGGTAAGCCCTGCAGGTACGACTCGTAAGGTGACATATGAGTCATAGTCGGGGTCCTGTATTAGGTTATTAGCATTGTGGACAGAACTAGTACGACCCACAGGTACGAGTCATTGCTTGAGCTACAACTCATATGTTCCTCTCGTAGTCTTAGCCTTCAGATTTTGGTCCAATATTTTGGCTCTCTGATTCTTGCTACGAGTCCACCTATACAATTCATAGTGAAACTTATGACTTGTAGAATGCCCTCGTAGGATTGACCTCTACTTAGCAGATTTCTGGATTTTTTGTCTCTATTTCTTGCTAGGACACACCCTACGATTCGTAGATTGGGCTATGACTTGTAGGTGAGCTCGTATGTCCTATGACTCAGCAAAATCTATAACTTTTCTTCAAAATCATATCAACCTAACTTTTCTACAAGAACAACACAAAAATACATAAAAACCATAAAAAGTCGCATTAAGAACTCACAAAATCCTTTGTTTTAGGCATCAAATATATAATATTTTGACAGCACATCATGGCTCACAAGATTGTTGATTGCCCCTATGCTCAAAGCAAGGATAGAGATGGGCGTCCTCAAGGCTAAGGTGATAATGTGGGTCAAAGGTCAAAAGAAGGCCAACAATGGGATGCTCCAAGACAAAATAGGTTCTATGCTCTCCAAGGAAGGCAAAGAGTGGATAAGGTACCCGATGTTGTTATTAGTATGTTAAAGATTTTTTATTATGATGTGTATGCATTGATAGATCCGGGGGCCACTTTGTCTTTCATTACTCCCTTTGTTGCCAATCAGTTTCATGTGTATCTCGAATTATTGTATAAACCCTATAAAGTTTCTATCCCTGTTGGTGAGTCCATTATTACTGGAAGAGTCTATAGGGGTTGTCCCATGTCTATATTGCATAAAGCCTTGCCTTATGATTTTGTTGAACTTGAAATGGTGAATTTTGACATTATTCTTGGGATGGATTAGTTACATGCATATCATGCTTCTATTGATTGTAAAAAACGTAAAGTTAGATTCCAATTCCCTAGTGAGCTCGTCCTTGAGTGGAAATTTGTAGTGTGGTGATTAAGGGTAGGTTCATCTCTTGTCTTAAGGCTCTGAAATTAATTTCTAAGGGTTGCATTTACCATCTTGTAAGGGTTAGGGATGTTGAGTCTAAAGTCCTTCCCATTGAGCCGGATTCGATGGTCAATAAGTTTTTTGATGTGTTTCTTGATGAGCTTCTAGGTATTCCTCCCGAAAGGGAAATACACATTGGTATAGACCTCCTCCCTGATACTCAACCCATTTCTATTCCCTCTTACTGTATGGCCCCGGCGGAGTTAAAGGAGTTGAAGGATCAATTGAGCGATTTATTAGAAGGGTTTCATAAGGCCTAATAAGTTACCTTGGGGTGCACTAGTGTTGTTTGAAAGGAAAAGGGATGGTTCCCTTAAAATTTACATCGACTACTAACAACTTAATAGAGTCACCATAAAGAACAAGTATCCTCTACCAAGTCCGGGTACCACCAAGTGAGGGTGAGGGAGTGAGATATTCCCAAGATAACTTTTTGAACTAGATATGGGCATTTTGAATTTGTGGTGATCTCATTTGGGTTAACTAATGCACCGATGGTATTTATGGATCTTATGAATAGGGTCTTTAAACCCTACCTTAATATGTTTGTGATAGTCTTCATAGATGACATATTGATTTATTTCCAAAGTTAAGAGGAGCATGTGAATTATTAGAGAGTGGTATTACAAATTATGAGGGATGAGAGGTTGTTTGCTAAATATGATAAGTGTGAATTTTGGTTGAAAGAGGTTGCATTCCTAGGGCATATGGTATCAGGTGATTGGATTAAAGTGAACCTTAAGAAAACAGAAGTGCTAAGGAATTGGCCAAGGGCCTTGACTCCAACAGATATTAGGAGTTTTTTGGGATTGGCAGGGTACAACCGGTGGTTTGTGAATGGTTTCTCTTCAATTGCCTCCCCTATGAATAAATTGACACAAAAGAAGGCAAAATTTGTTTGGACCGATGAATGTGAAAAGAGTTTTCAAACTTTGAAAGACAAGCTTATCTCTGCTCCTATTTTGTCTTTACCTGAAAGCCTAGAAGGGTTTGTGGTTTATTGTGATGCTTCAAGGATTAACTTGGAGTGTGTATTGATAAAAAAATGGCAAGGTTATAACATATGCTTCTCTGCAACTAAAGGTGCATGAGCATAATTATCCTGTCCATGAGCTTGAATTGGTGGCCGTGGTGTTTGCTTTGAAAATATGGTATCATTATTTATATAGGGTTTATGTAGATATGTTTACGACCACAAGAATCTCCAATATGTGTTCACACAAAAAGATCTTAACTTGAGGAAAAGAAGGTGGTTAGAACTCCTTAAGGATTATGATATGAATGTGTACTATCACCCCGGTAAGTCTAATGTTGTGGCCGATGCTCTAAGTAGAGTGTCCATGGGTAGTATAGCTCATATTGATGATGGTAACAAGGAGGTGGCTAGCAAAGTACATCGGTTGGCTAGGTTGGGAGTAAGGTTGGATGAGGTGAAGAGTGGAGGTGTGGTAGTTATTGATGGTTTAAAATCTTCTTTGATTGAAGAGGTCAAGTCCAAACAAAACCTTGACCCCACTTTGCTAGAATTGAAAGTGTTGGTGAAGGATGGTAAAGTAGAGGTTTTCTCCCAAAGGGGAGATGGTGTTCATGGGTACAAAGGTAGGTTATGTGTGCCTAATGTTGATGGGTTCAAGGATTTGATTTTGAAAGAGGCACATAACTCATCCTACTCTATTCACCCTGGTTTCAGAAAAAATATAGAGACTTGAGGGAGGTGTATTGGTGGGGTGGTATGAAAAAAGGATATTGCCAAGTTTGTAGCCGGTTGTCACAATTGCCAATAAGTGAAACCCGAGCATCAAATATCGAGTGGCCTAGCCCAAGACATAGAAATTTCTACTTGAAAGTGGGATGAGGTCAACATAGATTTTGTAATTGGTTTGTCAAAGACTAGGAAGCACTTTGATTCTATTTGGGTTGTTGTTGATAGGATGACAAAGTCGACTCACTTTCTACAGATTAAAATAACTTATCATGTCGAAGATTATGCCATGGGGTTCTATTGTCCATCATTTCGAATCGTGGTGCTAAATTCACTTCCAATTTTTGGAGATCCTTCCAAAAGGGTCATTGTACCAAAGTCAAGCTTAGCACGTCTTTCCATCCTCAAATAGATGGTCAAGCCGAAAGAACAATTCAAACTCTTGAGGATATGCTTAGGACTTATGTTTTGGAGTTCAAGGGTAGTTGGGAGAAATATCTTCCACTTATTGAGTTTTCTTACAACAATAGCTATCACTCTAGTATTGATATGACTCCCTTTGAGGCTTTATATAGTAGGTATTATAGATCCCCATTTGGATGGTTTGATTTTGAAAAAATGGCTTTGTTAGGTCCAAATTTGGTTATGGAAGCTTTGTCGAAGGTGAGGTTGATAAGAGAGAGATTGAAGATGGCTCAAAGTAGACAAAAGTCTTATTTTGATGTGAGGAGAAGGGACCTTGAATTTAATGTTGCTGATTGGATTTACTTGAAAGTCTCACCCATGAAGGGTGTGGTTCGGTTCGGCAAGAAGGTAAATTGAGCTCAAGGTTTGTGGGACCTTATAGAATTTTAAGGATAATTGGTAAGGTTGCTTAAGAATTGGAGTTGCCTACAGATATGAGTATGGCTCATCTAGTCTTCCATGTGTCTACGTTATGGAAATGTGTTGGTAACCCAAGTGCTATAGTGCCCTTAGAAGTTGTGATGTTGTGGAAGATAACTTGACCTATGAGGATGTCCCGGTGACAATATTGGATAGGCAAGTGAAAAGGTTGAGAAACAAAGATGTAGCATCCCTCAAAGTCCTTTGGAGGAATCAACAAGTTGAAAGTGTCACATTGGAAGCAGAAGTGGATATGAAAAAATAATATCCATACCTCTTTCACTCTATTCAAGCCAAAGGTAATAAATTAAGTCCTATCTATGATTTCAAGTCTTGAGTTTCAGCCCTCATGTCATTTTCGCATGCATACATGTTCATGATAACATGTTTTTATGATTTATGATGCATATGTGTAAAACTTTTTTAAGAATGATGTTTAAGTGCATTTGTTGCATTCATGTCAACTGGAAGTCTCATAATTACTTCTCTTACATATGCTTCTTTGAAATTCAGGGACGAATGTTCCCAAGGTAGAGATACTATAATACCCCTCATATGCTTCGAACTACCTTATAAGTGTATTTCTCAAATATCTCAAAAATTGTACATGATTTCAAGAATCCGACTTTGTATTCTTAGTCAGGGGGCAAAATTGAGTGGGAAAAGGGTAACCCTCAAATTTTCAAAGACCCATAGTGAAAAATAATTTTTGCTATGGGGACCATTTCTAGTGTCCCTACATGCCTAGGTCATGACATGCCTGGGGCGCACCTTAGTTCAATAAGGCCTCCGTGCCTAGACAGCATCGCGCTTGGAGCTCGGACCAGTGCTTTTTTCCCTTGTTTTTCTAGCTTACTTCAAGGGTATTTGGGTAATAACCCAATGCCCATTTAAACGTGAAACCTTCATCTTTTGGCCATTTTTCAACTCAAGAACCTTCTTAAACCCTCTAAAATCATCACCCAATCCTCCATTCAATTCCAAGAATCTCAAGAGCACACTTTGGATTTCAAGGACCCAACTCAACCTTCAACTCTCCTCTAAGTTTGAATCATAAAATTCCAAGTTTAGGTATGTGGGTCTTCATCCATAGGTCATTTCACTCATCGATCCCAACCTTTTCATTTTATGAAAATTGTAAGATCTTAAGTGCATTATGAACATGAGTTATGATTGATTTTATCAAGTATTGAGTTATTATGTATGAATTGTTATTGAAATCTTATTCCATGAGTTGATTTAAAACTATTGAAGCTATGCATGATATGTACTAGGAAAACTATGCCACATTATAAATTCTTGATGGATTATGACACCTAAAAAAATAAGGATTTTACTACTATATTGATGGGTTAATTTGTATGATTCTAAAATGGATGATTTTACTCTCTTATGGTTATTACTATATAAATTGCATGGTTTGTACATGTTTTCAAATACCCATCATGTTTGATTAAATTACATAACAAGGATTTTCAAGTTAAAGATGAATTATTGCATGATTTGCAAGTCAAGTGATTTTATGATAATTATGGGCTCTCAAGCATGTACTAAACTCATGAAAGATTTCTATGACTTACAAGGGACAAATTGAGTCTTATTCCATAATTCTACCCTCTTGTGAGCAATTATATCTATTTGAGGGGTCAAGCATGATTACTATTTACCCTTATATTCAAGCTAAGCTCACTAGTAGTGGTCAAGTTCATGTATTATTGTCTACCCTCTAGTATAAGGTATATGCCCATGTAGGGGTCAAGTATGTGAATGAGCTACTCATGCCACGTTATCAAATCTTTACAAGTTATTCATGTTATGATTAAATCTATGATTATTTTAAGTATTTTGTGGGATTAGACTTAGCACCAATTGAGGCTTAAGGTGGGGGCTCGGCTCAAGGGGTCCTTATATAAAGTCTTAGTCTCTAAATTATGTGCCACCATAGGATTATATATTTCCCTAATAGGGCTTACTAGTGGATCTATCTAGGTCAAGTCACCCATAAAGTGGGGTCAAGTATGGTTTATATTGGCAAGTAGACCACACCTTCTCCAGTGGGATGTTATGCATCAGAATTCGAAGTAGTAGCTCGCTTGGTCTTATATATCGATTAAGGTCTCATCCCACATATATATGTTATATTATGCAAGTTTAATGCCTACATGCATGTTTTATTACAAGCATTGATCATACATGCCATATTGAGATTATATCCATTGTCTATGATTATGCATTTCGATTATTACGACTTATGTCTTTGTTGCATTGCACCCTGCATACATAGTACATTCCAAGTACTAACGCATATTCTATGCCTACATGCTATCACCATGTAGGGACAGAAGCTCCTATTGATCATCCTTCTCTACGTGGCTAGTTGATTTGCTTGAAGAAGCCTTTGGTGAGTCCTCAACTCGGAGGACAATATCAACCTTTCATTCATGCTATGTTAAGACTTTTTTTATTATGCTTGGATACTTATCATTTGAGGGTGAGCCTCGGGAATGTATGGGCCCCCTCTCTATTCTATGTAGAGATGTTGTTGGATAACATGGTTGTCTATGCTTTTGAGCTTGACTCTTCTTATACTATTATTATTATGCAAGACTTTCCTTAGTCCTGCTTCCCTCAGACTCTATTTTTATTGTTATTGCTTTATTTGGCTTCCGCAACCAAGGATGTGTGAATGGTATGCTAACAGGCTTGTTTGGGGTCCCTTCAGATTTTTCATTCGTCATGTCACATCTAGGCCCTAGGCTTGGGTCGTGGTGGGGGGGAGTTGAAGAAGAAGAAAAAATGTTAGATGAGGTGATGGCTAAGTGCGACCAGATTTGGAAAAGGAAAAAGGGGGTGAGGATTGGGGGTTCAAATAAGGAGAAATTAGGTGGAATTAGAGGGTTTCGAAGGAGGAAGACGGTAGGGATTTGACGAAAAGAAAGGGGTTGATGCCGATGGAGACTAAGGGTGTTAGGAGGGTGATGGGGTGTGAGGAAGAAGAAAAGGTAGGGTTGTTGGTGGATAAGGGTAGTAAGGTGGTAGGTTATGAAGAAGAAGAAAGTTTATTGGTTGAAATTCAGAAAATGTCACCCAATTATTCTTTTTCTTTAATTTTTTTATTTTTACGCATTTTGATTTTCAATATTTGACAGTCAGCTTTTTGGGTGGATTTAAATACACTTTACATGAGATTAGGGGATAAATTAAAGCTCGTGTAGTTTAGGTGCTAAAGTAAGTTTTGGTGCCAAGTTTGAGGGGTCTTTATGCCTTTTCTCTTAAAAATATAATTAGAAATAAATAAATAAACATGCGAGATAGAGTAGATTTAAAACAATAAAAAAAAACTTATGGAAAAAGTGACTACTTAATAATGTGAATCAACAGAAGAAAATTTTCTAGTGAGGACATTCTTTATTTTTATTTTGTGGTGGAAGAAATTAGAAGGTGGGCAATCGAATCATTGCCAACAATATGAAAGTTTAGGTAGTCAACAAACTGAGCTACTATCATAATCTAAAAGTCGAAGTCATGATGACACGCATCTCAAAATCCAACTTGATGTGTAAGTCAAAAAGTGAAAAACATATCAGACTCCCTAAAGGAAAGTTAGGCTACAAATGAAGGAAAAGAAGAACCACAATGAAATATCCCAAAACTTGGTGTCCTAAATATAAAGAGTATCTCATACAACTTAAAATAGTAATACAATTCAGTCTCTAAATAGTTATAAAGACTACAAATAAAAGATAGAGGTGACGACAATCTGGACATAGGATCTCACCACCAATTTTGAACTAGAGTACATGCTAGAATAAATATATTGTTGCAGGGATGACCCTGATTAGAATATGTGTCCAAAAAGGGATGCAGAAGTAGGGGTGAGTACAATTAACATGTATCCAATAGATTTAACCGACTGGATAATAGGAAGTGACTAACTATGCAATAAACTAAGGAACATTTTCACCTGCATATAGAAAATTTCACTCTGGCATCGATGCTGTCAATTTATATAGAACGAT